>OX442355.1:9620101-9760101 GCA_949357725.1 Hyperoplus immaculatus | reverse complement strand
TGTCCCAGTGTGGATGATCGTTATCCTGTTCACAGAGCAAAGCCTCTTTATATATTCAGCGGCAGCAGCAGCTCTTCAACATCAGCACGTTTGTTTGACAATAAAAATACAGCGTCATCCAGTGACCCACGCCATGTCTTTGATAAGCGTGACTCTTTGGAACACAAAAGCTGCCACACACAGCGGTTCAGACCGTCAGCAACTGTGATGAACTGCTAAAAAAACAGTTTGGAGCGCACACGTGTGTTTCAATGTAATGCATCTCTAAAAATAAACAGAAAACTCAAGGACCTGGCTGCCTAAGAGTTAAAGTGATGATCATAGGCACAGAACCTGGTCACTTCCTGCTGCATTTTATTTCTCATCAATTTCAACCCTCATTTCCTGTCATATCGGATTACTGCCAGCTGTCTAGTAAAGACATATGATAGCACCAAAACCATCCGAACAGAGACACTGCTTCACTTACTCACCTGTTTAGATTCATCATAGTTGGGGTCCCGTACATCAGGCTCCTCGTCTTCATACACCATGCCAGCGGCCCCCCAGACTCCCTTACCACCTGCCCCGCCTGGAGACAAGCAGACTCAGGGTTAAAACATGTTCACTAGCTCTATTCACAGGCACATTGGGTGCAGCTAATGGAAAAGCAGGTCATGCAACACTTCCCCGTCCGCAGTTACCGATGCACTCAACAAAGCAGACATCAGTAATAGTCACCTATTCATGCTGAGAGCCCACAAACATGCTAAACTTAGTTTCTGCTTTTTCCATTTCCTATCAGGTAATCAAGTTTATAACCTGGTCAGCTATGTATTTTTAAGCAGGCAAAACAGACACGGCTCATTCAAATGAATGGAGAAAACCTGCATTTTTTCAATGTAGTTGAATTGTGAATGTAGCCGTACACCAAACCCCTTTAAGTCTATTGTTGTTAACCGGTCATCAAGAGAAAAACAGAATGCCCATGGCCATGACTCATCTGCCACTAAGCGGAACTTTCTCTGGCAAAAGAAACATGTTTCTGTCTGAAAAGCAGCAGCCAGGCAAAGACTCATGGCAAAGCTTCTGAAAAGTGCCACACACACTGGTGCATCTGGAATGTACTGTACCTTTCTTTGGCAGGCCTCTGCCTTTGCCTGTCCTGGATTTGCGGTCGCTGGTGTTGATTTTGCCCTTTGGACTGTTTGGGTCACCTCCTGCAGGGTCTCCCGACTCGGAGAAGGACTCGCTGGTGGAGTTGCGGGAGTTCTTGCGGAGGCGGCGTTTGGCCTTGGCCTTGAGCCGCGCCTCGTGGAGCGCCTTCTCCTGAGGAGTCCAGTTCCCATTCACCTCCGCTTCATTCAGGTCGTCATCATCTGCGTTGTAGGGCTGGTTCATCTCCGACACGTTCTCATCGAAAGAGAACGTCCCTGCAGCCAAGACAATTGACAGCCGTTAGTTACAGATGCATTTGTTTTTATCATACTGCCATAGAATACATGTGCCTTGCTGGAGACATAATCGAACAGTCACTGTGTAGCTAAAAGCAGCACTTTTAGGGAAGACTTTTTTTCTGCATTCAACATGAAAATGCCACCATTTATATCGCAAATTAAAACACCTTTGAGGTGTTGAATGGGAAATGATGGTTATATCCATGCATAATTAATTCAGGCAGTTTCCAAAACCTTAAGAAGAAGGTTCCAAAAAGAGTGGACGCTGTTACACAGGTAATGTGGACACTGCACATAGTTTTTGTCATGTAGTTCATACCTTTCACTTGGGCGACACATTTCAAAAGAAACAAAATATATTAGTGACGATGAACCACCCAATATAATAATAATCTAATATTTAGTCACCTTAAGGGATGAGGAATTTAAATTCTGTGTCCAAAATATATCAGGATGCTTTGAAGAAAGAATCTCATCTACACCAGTAAATTCATTTAGTGCATATGTATCTAGCTCTTTCAACCCAACAAGGATAATGTTTTCCTCAAACAAGTTATTGTAGCTGAAGTAATTCTGGTTAAAAAGGTGTAGTAATGTTGAGCACATTACTGCCCTACATTCAGAAATACAACTCCAGAAAGTGGCATCCTACGAAAAATCTCTTTCAACATAAATGACAGGACTGAAAAATATGTGGCCAAATGGGGAATGTACGTGCAATATATTGCTACAAGATGAGAGTGGTGCTTAAAACTGTACAACTGATCCATGTGTGTTTTTCTACTATCTTTTTTATTTGTTTTAATTTTCTTATTTAACCATTTCTACCTGATTTCTATTACGTCTTTTGGCCCTAATCTTTATTTTATTTTTCAAAAATTTAACATCACTAAGGGATAAATGGTAAGATGTCAATTGTAATGTTGACTACAATTTTGATTACAATGTAACGGTGGTGTATAAAAACTCAATAAAATACTAATGAAAAAAAAGAAAAGAAATACGACTCCAGGATTCATAGCGAGGGATATTGTCGGGGTCAGATTTAGCTGCACTGCAAAACACTACTGATCAAGCTGCTTGCACAAATTTGTAATTTGTGCTACAACAGCTGCATGGGCCAGGGTGTGAAAACAATACTTTACGACTACGTGTGTGCAACAGCCACCTCTCTGTCTGTCATGGCCATGTATGCACATCAAGCCCAAAGGTCACATTCACACGATGAAGATGGCAGCGAAACATTCACAGGCTGCGCCCAGGTCACTTGTTCTAGAGACAGAGACAACAACAAGTGTGGGACTTGGAGTTGCTTCTACAGGCATGCTGGGAGGAGGGAGGGAGGGAGGGAGGGAGGGAGGGAGGGAGGGAGGGAGCAAAGGGGAACACATGCTGGAGAAACTGCTGACAGGCATTTTTCTCCTCTGTCTTCTCGCGATAGTTTTTGCAGCGGCTCCAATGGACCTGACTACATATGGCCTGGTTGGGTCCGCGGGTGGTCACATGACAGGGGCTGTATAAGAAAGAGAGAGCAGCAGGAGGAGGAGGAATGTCTGAGGGTGTAATGAATACTTATAGAGTCCTTATGCACAAGCCCCAAATGGCGGTTTGGGGAGTTCTGCTGCTCCTATAGATTACTGGACATGTATGTATAAAACTACACAGCAGGAGGGTAAGGGTAAAATGTCCCAATGCACAGATGGAACTAACAATCTTAAAAGGGCAGCAGCAGTCACTGAGCTGTTAAAAGTAGCAAATGGATACAACCGGTGTTATTATCACATTTGACACAGTACAGGAAAATGTGTACCTACTTTTGAAAAGATTTTCAAAAAGATATTTATATGTTTTTGACTTTTAAAGTTCAGCCAGCTCAGGAAAGTAGGGACACCTTCCTGAATTAACCTGTTGTAGTAAGGAGCAGCGCCACACCCTTGGCCTTCAAAACCTGTAAACAGCCCACCATGTGTCATCTCCTCCTCCTACTTCCTCCCTTCATGTAGGCCACAGGGTTTGCCTGCCAGTGCAGTAAATTACAAACTAACCAATGGTGGCTTGCCAAATACATGACCGTCCAATTGGAGAAGAGCAGAAAAATGGGAAGGCAGAAATGGTCGGTTCAGTTTGCCAAGACAAGTAGTTGCAAAACAGTCCTAAGAAAATGCAGCCAAGTCAACCTAGTTCTTATACCAACATCACAGATATCGTCTTCCACTGAAATGCAGAACTTGACAACTGCTAAACAGAAGTTTGTCATTTCAAAAGTTCACTAAAAAAATAATCCAACTGTGCTGCCTTCAACCGTGCACTCCTTCCAGAGTCTACAAAAAGTAATGCCAAACCATACAACGCTGCCCTGCTGTTTTTCAAAAAGCCAGCCCAGTAATTACCGTAACCAGTTTTTAGACACACAGCCAAACACAGGCAGGAGGTGGACCTCTGCCCTACGAGCGGCAGCGCTGATTCCTTAAGAGTTAACTTCTCTCGCCTCTGCACAGTAGCAGAGAGTTTAAAGAATGACAGGGAGGTCAGTGGAGCAGCGTTCTCACCTTCCTCCCAAGGGACAGACCTAGTCTTCAACTCTCTAAGAGTGAATCAAAGTGCAAGTATAAAGTGTTATCTGTGGGAGAATATGTCAATTGTAGCACGTAAACAATAAATCAATGCATAGTCCAGTGTCTGTGGGATCTGTAAGGACATTGAAGCATTATTATAAGCAGGTGATAGAGATTGTTTTCCCCATGTCTTCTGTCAAAAGCCTGGACTAACTCACAAAGTGCTGCGATTTAGAAACAGTCATCCTTTTGTGAAATGAGCCATGTTTTTTAGATGCCTGTGCATAGCAAGAAAGACATCAGAACACATCCAAGGGCTGCCAAGAATATGTGCACTATTTTAACTTCTAATGACAGTTTAGTGTAAATTGTTTATAGTTAAAAAAGGTGACAGCTGGGGATCTCACTTGCACGGACCAACGGATTTGTCTGTTTGCAAGCTCAAAAGTGCACGGAACAAACTTAACTGTGCACAAAAAGTTCAAAAGAAAACTTTTTCATCTCCTTTTCTTTGTTCCTCTTATTCTCCATCTCAGTACAACAAGTTAAATGAACGTCAAACCGACGCACAAATAACAAAAGTGAAAACATGTGATGTCCTCTGAGGTCCTCAAACAAGCATCTGGACATCGATAGGGGACAAAGAGAAAACAGTTAGACTGTGTATGGTGCCGTGGTGATTATTTATCAAGAGGGACAAAAGGGTGTGGACCGTCCTAGGGGTTTAACTGTCATTCTATTTAATGGCAGGAGGCAGAATTCGACTTCAAAAACACATTTCAGACACTTCGCCTGAAATTCTGTGGGTATGCTTATGCAAGTTTAAAAGTGTATAAATGGTTACAATGGGAACAGGTGGGAAATTGGCCACACACACACACTAGGGTTGCATCCCTGTGACACTACAAGTTATGTCTACTGTTTATCAACACATGAACTGTCGTGCCGTTTTGCTGACTTGCTTCTTCTTGAGTCACCCAGTGTAACAGCTGCAGTGCAGCTACATGGATAAAGTGCACACAAAAGATTAAGAGTTACTCAGATAAAGTGTCTGTGATAAGTTTTTTTTTTATAAATCAACCACTCGCCTCCATATTGCATTGCAATACTTTGCAGGGGCCGTGTGTTCAGTTTCCAAACTGAAGTGCGAACGAATGGTGTTCACAAACATGTTTTCATGAACATATTCAGGGGGTGGAGAGGTGGGGGGGGGGGAGGGTTAACAAAAGAAGAGAGGGCAACACCACAACACAATGTGTACTCAGCAGGCCACCAACAGATCTGGCTTGACAATATTAGGCAGAGGGTTTATTCCATGATGCTCTGAATGGATATATTTACTTATTCAAGGAGTTACCTGAACGCTCTCACAGGTGGGGCTCGGCACAGGCTTTAGGGCACTTCTCAAAGCACAGACCTGCTCTGTGTAAGTTTAAAAAAAAAAAAAAAAAAACGCTTGCTCTGGCCAAAACAGATCCTTTGTGGTAAAACATGACTTGATATTCTCTCTACATCATCAATTTAATTTAATTTTCATTGGTTAAGTCGAAAACACAATAGTCGGCACCAGACAAGTTTTTGCTTCTAGGGATTTTGCTTCTAATGGCAAAGGAAAAGGTATCTTGGACTAAAAGCTGCACCATGGCAAAACTTCAACTTCAACCAAATATCCATCGGGTGATACACCAGTTGACTGTGTGCCAGAACTATGTACTGAACAAGCAGGTATAATTTATCATGTTACATTCAAATACTTTTTTTTAGCTGCTTGTGAAACCAACAAATATGAGACAGTTTAAGACTCTCTGGTAACATATCAGTGATTGGGAAGACTAATTGATTAATTAATCATGAGATATATATGACCTTAAAACAGATAACACAGTGCCAACAGAGAGATCTTTGAAGCCGTTTGGGAAGGTCCCTGTTTGGTAACACTTGTGTGCTGCTAGACCATGTTGGTTGCGCATAGACATTTCCCATACTGTTGTGCTGTTGAGTGCGGTGTCCAGACTGGCCACACAACATATGGATGAGTTGTTTTCCCCGTTTACTATCCAGTACAGACAATGGAGCCTTTGACAGTGTGTGTGTTGGTGTCGACCTCATCAACAGAGGCCTGAACAGAGGCTGCTTAATCAAGCGTGGCTGACCATTCTTGAGAAAGAAAAAAAAAAGGCCAGCCAAGTGTATAAATAAGTGACCATCTGTGCATTACTGAGACAACAGCTACCACCACAGACAATGTGGTGTCCCTAATGTAGCATACTGATTTACCTCGGAGCTAGTGGTCTCAGGTTACTCATAAAAATAATAATACGGGTGTTTATGTTTCAGGGGGAATCCTTTTTTTGCAAGTGTGAAACTCTCACTGAGATAAACGCTGACAGTTCACAGATAACAACAATACGTTTCTGCCACTTATATAACCTTTAAATACACGGCAACGCAGAGATTACATAAGGCTCTCTCATTGGTTCTCCCAGTGGGCCAAGATACATGTCGACGTCACCGCCAGGCCGAGGGAAGAAAGCAAGGAACTGCCACGAGCTCAACTATCAGTCAGTCAACGCCAAAATGTATAACCCTAACTGTCACACTGTAAATGTACTTAACTGTAGGCTATGCATTAATGGGTGCTGCCCGTGCAATTGTTCTATTTAAAATCACAAATACGGTCCGTTTATGTTTTTCTGTGCGACAACTATGACAGCAAGCATTTTCTAACGTAGCCTTTAAAACAAATAGGCTACAGATTAATAAATAATCAAAATAAACAATTGTGTGTCGGAAGGAGGCAAGTGTAGCACAATCTGCACTGGGTCTTGGTCTCAATAACTACATAGGCGGACACACAGCGTGTTGACATACAAGGTGATTGAGGAACCAGAACATCGTGCATAACGTAAAGGCAGGCGAAAAAAATTCTAGAGCCGTGACCGCTCAATCTTATTCATGCGTGGTGCACTCGCATAAAAAAAATGGACAGCAGCGAAGACTGAGCTGCTGGTGTGTTTTTGTGTGCAAAACATCGACTTGTCAAAGCGGAAGTGAGCGCTGTGTCCTCGTCCAATCAGAAACGCGAAAGGGTTAAATGTACGAACAGTCAACAACAAGCACCACCACGTCGAAGCTCAAAAAAAAAGATGTCAAATGTAAATTAAAATACAAATGCAAACGGAGTGCAGTTGTTTTTCAGCATATTTGGTGCAAAACTGCTTCCCTGTGCACGAGAGATCAGTGTGTGTCAGTGTGTGTCGGGGTTTTAACCAAACGAGAGCACATGGTGAAGCAAGGCTAGCTCTGCAGCCCATCCCATGTGAGACAATGGATCCGGGAGAGAGCACGTCAGGCAGCAGGCCCCCCGCGGTTCGTGTCTCCCTGACACTTTGCACCGTTGTGGGCTCATTGACTCACCGTCAGCTTGCGTCTTGCTTGTGGACCACGTATCTACTTCGGTCGCCATGGCGCTCTGCAAAATGCTCGAGTAGAAATCCGGACGCTCGCGCTCCTCCTGTAGACAACAAATCCACCTCCCCACCCCCCAAAAAATTCAGAGACAGACGTCTGCAGGAAAAGCTATTTAGCGGGATAACAGTCTTTTCGACAGGTGTGGTGAGAGAAAAAACCTGCTGAGTCCTGAGCCCTTTTTGTGTCCTGTGTTGCAAGATATCAGCTGCAGAGAGGACACGCGTGCACACACACGACAAAAAAAAGATCAAATAAACTGGTAAACAGTGAATGGGTGAAATGCAAATCTTCGCGCGCTCTTCTCAGCGTTTACGTCCGAGAAGAGTGAACAAAGAAATAACCAAAGCTAAGTGTGGAGGCGAACTAGTCCGAGAGCATTTGTAACAAATGGCCTGCAAGATAAACAAAGTCTGTTTTTAACTTTGCGAGAGCGAGCCCTGGCGGAGTCACGTGAGGAAAATGCGGACCGGGAGTGGTCGGTAGAGGGGGTGGGTGCTGGTCCGCTCCAACCAATCACAGAGCAGGAAAGAGCCATCTACTGTGATATGATTGTGATATATCACAGTAAGCAGTAGGCTTAGAGGTCAGGGGTCTGAAACACATGGATAATGTCAATCGAGGGTAGAATAAGGGCAACAAATAAACAAGTAAATAAAATGTAGAATTGTTGCTTAATTCTACGGGAGACACAATTTTACTTGATTATTATAATGGTAATTTTAAAAGGTATTTTTGTCATTCAGATTCACACCACCAGATGGTGCTGAAAACTTACTCAGATAAGTACGGTGATGAGCTTTTTTCCCCCCTTCTTTTTTGAAGATACACTCAACAAAAATATAAACGCAACACTTTTGTTTCTGCTCCCATTTTTCATGAGATGGACTTAAAGATCTAAAATTCATTCCAGATACACAATTGTACCATTTCTCTCAAACATTGTTCACAAATCTGTCTAAATGTGTGATAGTGAGCACTTCTGCTTTGCTGAGATAATCCATCCCACCTCACAGGTGTGCCACATCAAGATGCTGATCTGACATCATGATTAGTGCACAGGTGTGCCTTAGACTGTCCACAATAAAAAGCCACTCTGAAATGTGCATTTTTTTGCTTAATTGGGGGTCTGGGGACTCAGAACCAATCAGTATCTGGTGTGACCACCATTTGCCTCATGCAGTGCAACACATCTTCTTCGCATAGAGTTTATCAGATTGTCAATTGTGGCCTGTGGAATGTTGGTCCACTCCTCTTCAATGGCTGTGCGAAGTTGCTGGAGAAGGCTTATGGTGGAGAAATGAACATTCAATGCACGTGCAATAGATCTGGTTGACATTCCTGCTGTCAGCATGCCAATTGCACGCTCCGTCAATGCTTGTGGCATCTGTGGCATTTTGCTGTGAGACAAAACTGCACATTTCAGGGTGGCCTTTTATTGTGGACAGTCTAAGGCACACCTGTGCACTAATCATGATGTCAGATCAGCATCTTGATGTGGCACACCTGTGAGGTGGGATGGATTATCTCAGCAAAGCAGAAGTGCTCACTATCACACATTTAGACAGATTTGTGAACAATGTTTGAGAGAAATGGTACAATTGTGTATCTGGAATGAATTTTAGATCTTTAAGTCCATCTCATGAAAAATGGGAGCAAAAACAAAAGTGTTGCGTTTATATTTTTGTTGAGTGTATTTAGCAGCCAAATGTCTTTTAACTTAAAGCTGGGGTATGTGATTTCTGATTGGTCAAAGTTAACATGAGCTGTACACTTTGACCAATCAGAGCGAGGCTCCGATTCTCTGTTCTTATTGGCTGTTGGGACTGTCCTCACTTTGGCACGACTTTGTTGGTGTAGAGCGTGTCAGGGAGGTACCATAGGGGAGGGACCAAAGAGAACAAGGGGAGTGGTTGAGGTATTTGGATTCAAATCTCTATCCCAACTGCTGTTTTCTACCCAAATCCTCCACCCCAGCTTTACATGTCTGCAAACATAGCACATAAGGGTTGGGGCACTATACAGGTTTATACACTATTTTCCCTCCATGGGAGCTATGGTTCCTCTTTTTTATCTGCCTCATTCATGACAGGTGGCACACAATAACAATATGTGGCTGGTGATTATGATAAGGATCATCATGGCTTTAGGCCCCAGGGTTAAAACTGATCCGATGGGCTCATTTTCTGGTTGTTATTTTTTGCACATTCCGCACATTATGTGCACATTTACGCGGCCATTTGATTAAATACGTATTAGTTAAGAGATTGGCCACTTGTGAACTCAAGTTGAAATTAGGAAACTTTGACACAGAGACTCACGCAGGGACAGGCCTCAAAACTGGGCAAAAAACAAAACCTATCTCTAGGTCAGTGGATTGTGTGATTTAGAAGAGCTTTTTTCAAACTTTCAATAACAGTAGCACAAACAAATTGATAATATAGAAGAAAAATGTGAACAAACGGATCATGTCCAGACATATGTCAAAAGTTGATGTATGAGCAGCTTATAGTACAACAAACAACTATGAATGTGCTCATGGCGCATGCTTTGATCGTCCTCACGGCGCTGTCGGCTTGAAAAGATGGAGCTTTCCAAAGTGAGTGCAGTCTCATGATTCATCCTGACTCACTGAGACACTCATGAGTGGGTGTCTTCTTTAGCTCATTCCCCGCTTAAATAAGTGGGTGCCTCTGCTGCACTTCAAACCAGAATACTGCTCGCGAACCCATGCAACTACAACTTTAAAAAAAGAAGTACAGGCATGTATTTGGTAGCAATTAATATAATTTATTTTGACACAAAATCCACAGTTTGTCAAATAAAGTAGCGCAAATGTGCGTGTCCAACAAGGTTCAATCCCATTGAGCATCAATTTAAAAAAATAAAAAATAAATAAAAGAAAATCTCATATGGAAGAAACCTTAACATGAGCCCACCTTCTGGAATAAACAAAAAAACACCAGGATATGTGGGACCTAACAATCATTTCAAAAATGTGAGAGCATCTAATTTTTGGGATTTTTACATCAGAATATGCATCAAGGAAACTTTATGCTATACACCGAGATACAAAATCAATTTCATGGTGACATGAAACTGTGTGGATATCTATATTCACAACTATGTCAACAAATACCAACGACTATCAACTTTGGCCTCATAATAAGCGACAACGGCAACACGGCGGACAATAACTCTCTCACACATGCGCGCACAACACTATTATACAAGGATACCCTCAAAGAACACCACGTTTTTGTAGTAATATTAATCGAAACTATTCCACATATAATCACATACAGATACTTCTATAAATGCCTGCTGTCTCAAGGCTGTAGGAGTAAAAGGGGAACAGTCTTGAGTTATCCTGAATCAACAGGGTTTTTTAATGTGTTGTTTTTTCCTGGCAAACGAGTTCAGCCATATCATGAGGGCTCTGTGTGTGCGGGTGTTTTTTTTCTCAATTCTTCAATTCTTGGCATTACAAAATAAAGTCAGTACAAATATAGAGTAAATACTATCTTGATAAGGAGAAGTAAACAGTCCTTTGCAGTCAAAACTCAGAGAGGTAACAGTCTTATATCAGGCCTTGGCCTTCAGGGGCAATGAGGAAAGAGTTTGGGCATTTTGTCTGTACACACTAGCTGCTGACAAGGCAAAAGAAAATCAAACTAGTTGTATGAACTCAGATCAGTTTGGCTTCAATTTAAATCAGAGTTGGGGTAAATCTAGCTCCTGTTTTTGCCTCTTGAGTGTTACCAAGACAACTATGTCATTCAACTAAGCACTTGACTAATCATCACTTTTTCTGAAAAATATCTACCTGTAGATTTGAAGGAAAGTGAGTTCCTTTTAACAACACTTTCACTGTCCAATTTTTTCCATCTGGAAAAAACAAATATTCAGTTTGCTGCAAGTATAGAGTGATATTTTTCCAATTTTTTTTTCAACTTTCGACTTTATTTATACTTATATTTTCTGTTGTTGAGTACGTATACGAATGAATGAAGTTTCCTCATTATTATACATTGTGAATACAATATGAACAACTTGAAGATACGACAAATTTATAAAAACCAGGCACAGGGTTAGGGTTGGCTTAACTAATTTGAGTAATTAATCAGATTTTCAGAGACTTTTCGTCGCTAAGTACTTATCCCACAATTTAAAAATATTCGACAGCTCACATATTGTTTTGCTCCAGTATATTTCTGCAGTGCGCAACTTGAGATAACTAGCTTCTACATAAACAGGATTTACAATTCATGGCCCAATAAAAGTATACATTTGTATGAGAACTTACAAAGAAAAAGCAAAAATAATATAGAACATATAATATATTTTAAACACTTTGGTTCATGACATACAAATGGAGCAGGGACATATTTTTTTCAGCTATGGAAATAGAGATGAAATTTGGGAAATTACTTCATAATCTATTCCTTCATGCAGTGCAAGGAGGTTCTTCTTATACTCCAAATATACAGACGAGTCTTAAATTTAATTTGGAAGATGATCAGGTATTATTTTTCAGAGACCTGGATGATGAGTGTATTGGTCATCCACGAGAGGCACAAACTGTTGCTAAGGTAAAACCAGATGATCTGAGTTTGCACTTGGGAGAAACCTTAAGCGTAAAAGGCATTTAAAATGCATTGTTATGTACAATCAAAGGGCGTCTGCCCAGCACAGCTCACGGATCATTTATAAAGAGGTAAATGTCTTTTTCACAACAGGTTATTTCCTATCAACCAGCATTAACTAGAGTAAGGAAAAAGTGTGAAAACTATTGCTAAATACTATTTTTACAAGTCTCACATGTACTGTGTATATTTTATAAAGAGACTGCTAAGCGCTGCTCGGAAATGTTGGATGTACAACTATACACAATTTACAGTGAACACACACTCACATAGCAGCGATAAACTATAAAATGCATAACGGAAAATATTCTACTTTCATCTAGGCACCATATACTTTGATAAACACACATTTGCTGAAACTAAGGAGAAAAGAACAACTGTCCATTCTTTATCTAAAAAAATGTACAGCAGCCAAAAGGCTTTTACGTCGATATGTTCAGAGAACAAACAGTCTCCGTCAGAGCATCTGTCCCCTCTGAGACACAACTGTGAGTCACCACAGAAGAGCTTTGAACAGAGATGATCAGAAGATGACAAACCCAACCTGCAACCTCCCTATTAAAAAAGGTACACACACAAACACACAGGATTTGTCCATGACAAACACAGGTTTTCCAGAGCTAAACCAAAGCAACGTTCTCTGTCCAGACAACTACAAATTAGTTGAAAGCTTTGCCTTCCTGCTTCAGACAGGCTATCCACCAAGCCAAGGACACAATGAAGTGGTTGACAAACTATAGAGACATTTGTCTCATAATTACAACTGCAAAAAAACATGTACAAAAATTGTGACTTGAGACATTCGCTCTGTCTAAATAACTACATCTCTATGCTTCGGTAAATTTTGTACTGAGAGAAATAATAGCAAGAGAGTACATGTGTGCTATTCCCAGTACAGAGACCAGGACTGGCTACCATGACATAATCCTGTAGTACAGATTGAGGCAGAGAGAGACTATCAACTGGAAATCAGATGGAAAATTATTTTAATTACAAAAAACTGGATCAACTTGGATACATCTAGAGAAAAGCAGTCCAACTCTACAAAATGATCACACGTTTAGCAGTAACAAAAAGGCGTTTCTCTGACCTTCATGGGGAGCATTAACACCTTGGATAAATAACAAGCATAACTTGACTCAGACAGACATTACAATGGGCACTTCATATCAAAGTGTCTTCTCAAAGCCCACACCTGGCAGATTGCATTGCCTCGCTGCAGTTTTGGACACTTTTCCAGAGGTTTTCTGTTAAGCAACATGCTATAAAAATTCTCCGTAAACTATTTTGAGTATATTTTTCTTTTTTGAGATGCATAACCTTTTACATTCATTATCAGTGATGAGATTAGGTTCATAGTTTCGGCCTTGTAAAACTCAACAGTTCGTCCATGTAGGAACACATAAATCCAAAGTCAAACAGTCAGTTCAATAAACAGTATAATCACAACACCATTGTAAAGCTTTGCCACCCACACGTTTGAATCAAAGTCTGCGCCCCTTTTCCTCTGGAGCAACATAAGACACAATGTACAGTATTAAAACACACACTTCTTAAAGCAGTCATAATAGCTTCTTCCGGTCATTAATCCCTCTGATAAACAGAGAAAAGAAGGCTTGTGAAAAAAATTCACCCCACAACAAAAAAGGTCCCCATATGCGACCTCATACCATATGTTCAATAGCTGTGAACTTGATCAAAAGTTAGAAAGTAAATTAAAGATCATATAATGCAATCTAAAAAACAATGTGTTCGAGCTGCTCTTTTGAAAATGAATTGTTGATTATTGATTTGAGTTATATGCTGTGGTTCGGACAGCGGATCCCAACCTGTTTTGTCATGTGACCCCTTAAAATGAAAGAGTTTGTTGTGACCCCATTACAAATTGCATACAGTATGTCAACACATTGTGGGCAGTTAAAGATTGATTTTCGCTTCTCAGATTGTTTAAGTGAAAAACTTAAAAGGTAGAACTATCCATGATTTCATATAAAAAAAATGCAAAGATTAGAGAAACGTAAAAAAAATAAAATAAAAAAATAAAATAATAATGATAATAATAATAATAATAATAATAATAATAATAATAATAATAATAATAATAATAATAATTGTAGGGCATTTCTATGTTTTTTTTTCTTTCTTGCATTATATTCAGCACTTGACCCCTCTGATTTATCTTTGATTTGTTTTCTGACCCCTTGGAGTGTTGGAAACCACTGGCTTTATGGGGATTTCATTTAAAAGAGGTACAATACTTTTTTAGCATTGATGCATCATGCAGAGGGGGGAAGCTGGATGTATGGAATTTTACACCAATGGCAAAAATGTAAACGGTTAGCTTAGTTTCCATCGCTTTAGAGAAAGAGATAGGCCTTCTCCCAAACCACAAATAAATAAACTACATCATAGGACATTCAGGTGTCTGCTTCTCTCTCTGGCAAGACTTCCAAGACTTTTCTTCAGTGATTTAACGTGTCACGTACTCATCTTGATCAAGCATAAAACTCCCGCTTTTTTCCACTCCTTTAGACTGCATCTCCCCTTGGCTGTCAGCTTTACGGCGACTCTGCGGTGGTGACTGCCTCGCCTGTCTTATGGGACTTGTCCAGGACTTGTGACTGAAGAGCGATCTTCGCTCTGAAGAGGGAACAGTCCACGCTGTCGTGCAGCACGTCTGCCCGCTCTGCTTCCTTCCCGGCCTCTTTCCTTCCTTTACCAAAATGCCCCTTCTGCGCTTCCTCTCCCTCCTCTCTCTTCACGTGGCAGCGGCACACCTCGATGCCCGAGTCGCCCGTTAGCCGCCGGTGACGGAAATGATCCTCCTCCTCATCTTCTTGGTCTTCTTCATCCTCCTCTTCCCTTTCTCCTTTGCAATACGTGAAAACTGCCACGTTTGAGGAGAACACAGTCTGTCCGGGGGGAGACGGGAGAGCGGGCCTCTGGACCAGATGATCGAGAGGCGTGGCTGGTTCTTCGTACTCTTTTTGGTGAACGGCTCCAAGCGGGTCGGAGAGGACCAGAGGACGCACCTGACCCGAGGGGAGGGAAGATAGCAGGACCAGGGGGGAGAGCGGAAGGCGTGAAGGGTGTGCAGGACGAGAGTGTAAAGGAAGAGAGAGTGGTGGTGGTAGAGCTGAGTGAGAATGTGAGAGTCCTCCTCTTTCGCTGCCATTGGAGGATCGTCTCCTTTGTGCCGGTAAGACATCTGAAGCCATCGCGGGAACGATGTCGGTCGGAACTTGCAATGGAGGTGGCGGAGGGGAAGGGGTCTGTGTGAAGTTGGCCCCGATCCTGGGCACCAAAGCGTTATAGTCGGCCCCGGCGTCGCTGGGCGTGGAGAGGCGGCTGCTGTCATAGGTCTCATCCGTCACCTGCACAGAGAAGGAGGTGCTGTAGGGCGAGGTGAGGGAACACGACTCACAGGAGCAGCTGGTGTAGTTGTCTGAGCTCTGGGAGGACGTGAGACCGCTGGAGCCAGGGCCCAGGTATGGAGGGTTTGGAGGGCATGGGGGGAGGCGGTGGTGGTGGTGGTGGTGGGGGTAAGAGGAGCCAGCAGCCCCCCCGCCCTGCAGGGCAAAGACGGAGCTGTAAGGCGGAGGAGGGGTGCTGGGCTGAGCCGCCACTTCCTCATAGGATGGCAGCTTGAAGGAAGCCAGAAAACCTATAGTTGTGACGAAAGAAGGAATATAAAAAAAAATCTCAAATGTAGGCCTACAGTCTGCTGCCGGCTTGTTGAAGCATGAGACTGTTAATAAACGTAAAATATTTGTTATTGTAAATAAATGGCAGAAAAAGAATGGATTTGTTAACTATGACTAAATGACTATTTTCTTTTAACACTAAAGTCACCTTGAAGCAAATTGTTATTTAACTGATGTTGTGTCCCTCAGACTACATTCAATTTTACCTTAAAAACCAAGTATGCACATGTAGAACAAAGACTGTGTCCCAGTTTATTTAAAGTAGCTACGAGGAACTTTCAGTTTTGGTTGATTCTAGAGGCTCCTTTGGACAAAAAAGGTAGTGTCTTTTCAAAGTTAAAACATAAAACCTTAATTGATAGTTAGCCAAACAGGATTTTGTAGGTGTAATAAAATGAATATTGTTTGTTAACGTTTGTTTGCATCATGGATGTTGAAATCTTTTCTTCTTTTATCTAATGATAACCAATTGAAGTTCTATTTAATACATATTTATTTTTAATTCTTTCTGTTTTTAGTTTTTTTTTTATTCTGCAGGGTGTAATATCATTAATAGGAGGAGATGATTATATTGACCATACAGTAGAATGTACTGTATAGTATAAGGGTAAGGGTGCTTACACAATTTCTATTTAATGGACCCAAGGAGGACTTGTGGATGCATTGGCAACAACTAATGGGGTTTCAAAAAAATAACCATCTGTTGCTGGCGTGCTCTGAATTGTATTTCAGCACACTGTGTAAACCAAAAATATAAACATCCTGTATAATTATTTTCAAGACATAAAATCATGCATTTAACACAGGCTTTGGATCAAAACATTCTTAGCAAGTAGATCCACACAATCAAGTGTAGTTGATAGTTAAATAATATATAAACATACTGAGGTCCAGCATTGATGAAGGGTAGTTGCATGCTCCGTTGTAGGCGATCAGATTGATCTCTCTCTGTCTCTGCTGCTGCTGGATCCTCAGCTTGGCCCGGCGGTGGCGGTAAGCACAGAAACAGCTGAAGAGGATCAGCACCGTCCACAACAGCCAGAACCCTGCAGAAAAAAAAAACAGGACACAAACCCAAAATGACCCCTAACGTTAAACATCATGAAAATAAATGTGTTGCCAACGCAATATTCACAATATAATATCAAAAGATCTGGATGTCATCCTTCTCTGCATATTGTGGCTGAATATTCTAGTCAATACAGCAAAAGTCCAAGCCTAAATTGTTTAATGTTAAGCTTTTATATATGTTTTGTAATGTATTTAAAACCCAGCCGTGTCACTTGCTGGACTGCCTGATAAATGTAACATAGTACAGTCTTAGCCCCAGGTCTACAGTGGAGAAGATTGTGTGTAAGGTGACTCACACCAGAGTTCATAATAGTAAGTGCAGCAGCCCGTCTCTCCACAGCAGTGCCCTGTTTCACACAGGTACCCAGGGTTGTTGTTGACCCCGGGGCAGTACTTGGGACTGACAACAGGTCGGCTACCAGAGGCCCCATGATGCTTCACCACCTAGTGGACAAAACACAGCATCACATACAACCACAGTGAAAATTATATTGCCAAGGACAAAACGTTGCATTGGTGGGTATGACAATGGTATTGCCTTTGATGGCCGACCGTGTAAATGTTAGATTCGTTCTCCAGTGGTTTGACAGAAGTCTCCACTTGCCGACTGAACCATCTCCATGACAACTGATCAAACTCCATCTGTTGATGAAGGCCTGAGATGCGGTTTAAAGCTAGTGGTTGGATCTTAAAACCTGACTTAGCTGTTTTTTTTTGCCAATTGAGAGGCTGCCCTACAAACCATAAACACAAAACTAACATAGTATAAATATATCAGCATTTATTTGTAGACAGGTTTATAGTCATGTGACAAACATAAGTCCAATATTCACTCCTACTGTATTCAAGCTCCGTTTTGATCTCTGGCCAACACTTGAGCTTTTAAATGCTCTTCTAGGTTAAATATTCACTTGATATAGTCACTAACTTTGTCTATGCTGTTTGGTGATAAGTGGGTTAATGAGAGCTTTATAAAGCTCTGTAAAAGGGGTTGATATAAGCCAGACACTGCACCAAAATAGTAAAGTTGCGGGCAATAAAATAAGAGATAACAAATTGACTCCTTTCACATAACACATCACATGATTTAATCCAATATATAGTGGATGACGGTATGTCTGTTGGCAACTACAGGTTAAGGTTCAATTTAAAAAAATCTCACACCTTATTAACTGCGGCTATCTCCATCTCCTTCTGAGAAGCAGCCGCCTAGAATGAGAAAGGAATTGGAACTCTTTTAATTTCACAAACACATCTTAATCATTAGCAAGCCAGTGTAAGGAAGAGAAGCAAATAAAGAACTGAACCCAGACATTAAACAATGAACGTTTGAAATGCAGACAAATTCCAACGCTCGGGGTCTATAGATTAGAGCAGGCACTTCGGCACAAACCATGAGCCGCAATAATAATGCATGCAAGAAGAGGTTGCTGATTGTGTTGTGTACATAGTTACCACACACAGACGACTGAGAAGTGCTAACAAATAATTATGCATTGCCATAGCAACTACTGTGGATGGATACGCTCACAGGCTTCTTCTTTTTTTTTTTTTAAAGCTTCATATTATCCAGTGGTATGAAATGTTTGGTTGTGTGGTTGAAGGTCGAGCTCCCTTACCGTGGCAGCTTCAGTCCCATCCAGCCCCTGCAGGGACATGGTCATCTGGCAGACACACAGATAAGAACACTGGTTAAAATTGAGCAGTAGTAGAGACAGAAATGAAACCAATGTAAACGGCAAGAATAGACAGAAAGATTAGCACGTACATGTTCCATCTCACAAGGGCACATGCATCGTGAGAAACCAATTATTCTGTGTTGTCATTCTAGTAATCAAGCATGTTAAAAAATAAAAATTGCAGCGACAGGCCTATTTTCAAGTTTTAAGATGCTGGCTTCCCCCTACACACTCGCAGCTTTTCAAGGAGATGGGAAGGTCAATGGCTTTTTAACAAAAGCTGTTTCTCCTCTGTGGTTTGAGATAGCAGAGACAGAAGGCATCAATTTCCAGACACACTCCTGAATCCTTGTGTGCTCTCTCTCCCTTTCCTTATTTCTTTCAAAATGCACACACTGCATGCACAACCTCTTAAACTGGGATGGATTTAAACAGTTAGCATGGTGCATTAGATATTTTTTAATAACCAATAGTCTTAAACACAAAAAGATTCAATTTACAATGATTAAAAAAAGAAAAAGAAATTAAATTTTTTTTGGGAGATTTTTTAAAAAGATAAATGAATTCAAATTGATACATTTTATGCTGATAGGATACTGGACAAAACCTCGTAATGCTAAAGCAGTCCAAAGAGACATTTGGACATTTAAAACTTTAACAAACCTACCCATGCTGATGGGCACATATAGGCACTATCTACTGAGTTATGTCGAAAAAATTATCTGCAGTAGAAATGTAAACTAAGCGTGTGTTCGCGCTTCCCACATACTATGCTATTCTGTCACTGTGGTAGATTTAATAAATTCAGTGCCACTCACGGCTATGAAAATGTCAGTCAGGCTCACTGTGAGTAAAAAGATAAAATGCCTGTGTGTGCTTCTCGATGTGAGGCCACTGTGACAAACAATGTGGAGACACAGGGGACTCACAAGGCCTGCAGCCATATAAAAGAAACCTGCTTTGTTAACAACTTGCTGCTGGTTATGCAGTCAGATTGTTGAACAATGTGTGTGTGTGTGTGTGTGTGTGTGTGTGTGTGTGTGTGTGTGTGTGTGTGTGTGTGTGTGTGTGTGTGTGTGGTGAACAATGGTGTGTGTGTGTGTGTTTGTGTTTTTGTGTGTGTGTGTGTGTGTGTTTTTAACATGCTCAGAATTGCAACTATAGTCTATTTAGAATGAGACAAAATGTAAACTGGGAGCTCTGCCTCCAGGCTGCATATGACAAGATCGGCTGTACGTAAAGTATGCTCTCCTTCAACACCTGAAGCATCCACACGTTTATTGATATTGCATCACACAACTATACAACAACAAGTTTTTTTGCAGTTTTCAACACGTGGTGCTACAGACATATCTATATGGTACCAGTATAATTTACTGAAGTTTGACAACTGGCTTTCAATGCTGCAGGACATCTGGTTCATCAGAGACATCCTCACTGAAAATCGACTTCTTGCTTAATTTCATGTTTGCTTTTTTACATCTACATTGCATCTCCTGTTTCGAGCTAATAAGAGATTGTGCAAACTGTACATTTGTTTCACATAATAGTGTGCATGTGCAACAAGAAAACCCATACAGCAGATAGTGTAAGTCATGCTGCATATACAGGGCTGTACAGTGCGACAGTTTTGATCGCATTTGCTACTGAAATTGATCACGTGCGATGATGAATACGAATCCATTCGCACTCGTGCGACAGGTTGATAATGAGGAGAGGATGTCTTTGAAACACAGAGGAGAGGATGTCTTTGAAACACAGAGGAGAGATCCACAACACTGCTTAGAGGGCTCTACATTAACACTGCGGGTAAATGAGTCTTAGGCAAGTAAGTTATTGAGTCCACCCTCCACTTTGGCTGGTGAAAGATATGTGCTCGGGATCTGTGCTCGTGCAGCGATTCTAGGTATAAAAACTTCACGGCTTCAACGGCAATTACCGGAAGGAGACGGCACATTACCGCAGTTAAGTTAGCGCGTGTACAAACAGAACAACTCCTGTGCGCCTTCACATTAAAAGCCTGTTACTAGCCAAACGTGAGTTGACTTTTATTTTGAAGCCGGTAAGAACAGGAAGTTAGCGATTTTTTCTAGCTTGAAAGGCAACTCCTTCAGCTGCAGCGAGCAGTCAACAGTTGCCTAGTCGATTTAAACAAAGTTTTAAATAAGCCACTGAAAAGCTACTCCCAACACATTCACAACAACCTATTTAATTTATCCTAAATTGTACCAATATGTATACTTATTTATTTAATAGGCTATGTTTAATGTTTTAAAGTTTGGTTTTAATTAACAGAAGGACATTATAATAATAATTCTGAATCAGCAAACAATTGCAATTGGCAGGTTAGATTCTTTTATCTAAATTGCAATCAGTGCACCCCTATTCATTTTTCTACAATTATTACTGCACACACTAGGATATCATATTAATTGTGAATCTCAAATGAGACCAGGATGACATGCTCAAAGGTAATTAGAGCAAAATGCAAGGGTTAAGGTTATGCAAGTTTTCAATCATAGCCTACTTTGTGTGCTACCAAATGTATTTTTGTGCTACTGAATTTTTTTGCTTGCTAGCACCAGTGCTACCACCTAAAAAAAATAAGCGAACAGCCCTGATATACCTAGCTGTCAATATATCCTCAGGTGGTTCAAAAGCAAGCTTCTATACTGTCATGAAAGCCAGAGTCATGAGGCGAAATGCTCTGACATCAGTGACGCTGAGCAGAGTTCCTGTGGCACTGAGCACACACACACGGGTGTGAAATGATCATTCAGGCTTCCCCATAGACCACGGACTAACCACAAATCATTTCCCCTTCCAGGGTCCCAGAATTCTCCATAGCATAGCCACAAACACACCTTCTCTACCTCCATACTATGACATGAAACCTGTTAAGAACATGCCAAGACAAAAAAAAAATTGCTACACTGAAGCGAGTAACCAGTTGTGAAATGTGAAGAAAAACCCTCCATCTTTAATGAAGACAGAAGAACAAAGTTATGTACCACCAGACTAAATCAAATCCCAAGATCCCAAAAATCCAATTTCCATTATTTCATCTTTAATTCAATATAATTATGCTGTAAACCTGGTACAACCTGCATTGGCAATACTGGACACCAATTTTTTTATTATTTCGATTTGAAAACATCCCTTTCTCTCCCCACCTTTAAGTGCTAGAGAGTTTGTGGTCGGTGTAATTTTACATCACAATGGCTTGCTGAAAATAGACGCCACTTTCGAGGACATTCTCCAAAGTAGTTTAGTGGTGTAATAAATACAGTTGTATAAGGCTTAAAACTTTCAGACAACAATAACAGACTTGAAATAAGAGGATATCACCCCCAGTGTTGAGCCAACAGTGTCCTGGATCAGCAGTGTGCTGTGCTGCTGCTGGAAAAGCAACTGTTATACTAGATTTATTAGGCAATGAGGGTCTGGCTCTTTTAATGGTTACAGCATAAATAAGGGTTAAATCATTACCCCAGAGATGCTCTAATCTGCTTTGGAAATAACTTTACATCTAGATGCAATTTCAGAAGTCAACAAGTAACAAACTGCTGGAATCCATAATATATAGTATAAACATGATTCAGTATTCCAAGGGAAAGTTGACCGTATGTTTGTGGTAGCCCTCTCAATTTAAAATTTGAGTTTGGTGACTTTTCAGTAAAATATGTAGGCTACAAAATATTCCCATAATATGCTGGACATTTTGTGGCTATAGGAAGGCCCATGCCACTAGACATAGGGCCTATCAGTTTCCCAATTACTACAGCAACACTACAACCTTTCCATTGACTACAAACTTCAACACAGAAGCCAAAGCCTACCTGTCTGACTTTACTACTAAACATTTGCTGCAGTAAAGCAAAACATAAATACAAATAAATAAATAAAAAATAGCACGAGAAAAGAGTCAAAACATGCAAAGCCTCAAGATGAAGAAATGGAAACAGAGATGGCTACAGGGCAAGTTGAGGACACTGTTTGTCAACAACAGCACGGGCCGATGGAAGCATGTTGCTCTGCAGAAGAGCCCAGCTATTTGTATCTCAAGGAAAGCTGTTCAGTGCCTTACCTCCTCAGCCTTCAGCCCCAGGCAGAATGTCAACGTTTTCTCTGGATCCATGGCGACACAGATGAACACCAAGCTAAACAGAGAAAAATATTAACGCAGGAGAAATGGGATGTTACTCTGCTGCTAAGCCCCCATCATCACCGCTGTCCCACCACCACACAGACACGGTGGCCTCCCCATCCGCCATTGCACGGACGGACGGACGGACGGACCGACGCCTCTCCCCAGACTCCGCCACACACGCCCGGGGTTCCTAGGGCCAGTCTCCCGATTAGTTTTTGAGGACGGGACCGCCTGGATGTCACAGTGCAGGCGGGTCTGTCGTCGACTGTTGTTTGCTGTAGTGAGAGAAAGATGTTTCACTCTTTGTTTTCGCGGAGATGGTCGGAGCTGTGCATGATGTCATGCTTCTCCAGCCCCCGAAGTACTAGTGTGGGAGCGCTGCGGCTTTGATTGGCCGGAGCTCCCAGCAACAGCCGCACAGAGGCTGCCTCTACGGGGCTTTACTACTCACACACTGTTGCCTTATTAACCTCACATAGCTGGACATGAACACACACTACCTATCTGTGCTGACTCCATGACATTTAACAATACAAAAATAGTTGCACTGCATACAAAGGTTAGCAGCCATTTGCTGCGTGAAGCCAGATAGGCCTACGTATACCCTTATAGGCTGTGTATATCCAGGGTTACAATAAGTAGCCTATACTAAAAAATGTGAGGCCTACAGTAAATGATTGGCTACAGAAATAATACTAAGTTACTCCATTGCAAGTAAGACTTGGGCTACATAATAAAAGTTAGTGAACACTTTGCATTAGGCCGATTAACCATATGTTACAAATGTTAGGCTACATTATGTCTGAAGTTTTAAACTGCAGCACAATACATTGCTGTGTCTGGTAAATGTTAGGCTCATCAGTTTTTGGTGAGGCTGGGGATCATGCCCTCTCCTCTTTTCTTTCTTGCCACTATTTGTTTGTTCTACAGTTTTCTGAACACATGATTGCTCGCACAATAACGTTCAATACAATACAGCACATTGACATAGTCATTTTCACGACAAGTTTACATTTGGACTTTTTTTATGTTTCTGTACAAAGTTACAGAGTAATGTTCAGCTAAAATAATGTACCCTGGCCTTTACTGAACTAAAGTAGGCCTATGTTGGCCTATACAGCATGTGTTCATGGATTAGTATTTGATTTTACAAAATGTTACATTTCTTTCTTCCTGTTCATCACAAGAGGGCAGCATACTACAGGTCTTTGCTTTTCAGAGTATTTTTTTCTGCAATTATGCTCTGAGGTCAGATGAATGACTAGATAGTAGAAAAGACTCCAGCTAAGTAGGCCTAAGTGTGTGTGTGTGTGTGTGTGCGTGTGTGTGTGTGTGTGTGTGTGTGTGTGTGAGCCGCTTCCTTGACACAAAAGGGGAAAAGGAGAACAAGGAAACACCTAAATATTCACACTGCCGTGGCCATTGTTCTCCCCATATTCCATACCTGTGGTTTACAACCCACACATTGAACACTCCTGCTCACCAGTTCTATTAGTGCATTTTGACTTAAACGTAGGGTAGGCACTTATAAACAGGGTGTGTTAACCCTTTTCGAAGTATTTTTGCTAAACCAGCTATGGGAGTTCATAACATGCCATGTCAATGAGCCACATTTGGAAGGACATCCTTAAATAGGTGGTAGCATGAAACTAAAAAACTGAAGTGCAGGAATTGATCATTCAAATGGTGGTGAGATAGCAAAGGGTTAGACGAACAGTGGAACAAGATCTAAAATCATAATTTTCATGTCGATAAATATATCTCCACCTCGCTCTTAGCCTTCCATTTCTCTTCAATTTCATATTTGTGTACAGACGTTGGTAAAATAGAGCAGTATCAGTAGAGACAAATGCCTAAAATCTTCCAACATAATTTGCGTCTAAGTTAATGTATCCATCCAAATGTACTGTAATTTTCCTCAGCAAAAAGCATTTGGTCAACTTGTTGGTTCACCCACGTATGACACAATGTGACAAAACACACTTCCTCTGACCCGTCTTAGCACGTACCCATGCAGGTGATCGCCCACACGCTCAAAAATAACAGACTCATAATAAATGTAAATGGCGAGAGAGGTTATGTTTTAGTTCTGGTTCAAATTAATTTACATGAAAACAACAATACAGTGCTTTTTTTCTTAAAACTCTCTAAATTAAGAACTATTTCATTCAGATCTAGTTAGAGCTACTGTTCATTAGACTTTATGTGCCACAAGGCTTGCCAAGAGCTCATATGTGAAAGTAAAGACTGTTGTTAGGAACAGGAACACTTGCCAGTGCACGAGATAAGCACACAAATTCTGCAGTATCATTTAGAGGAAATTCAAAATGAAACTCATTTCATGGGTGTTTTTTTCTTTGCGTGACGAGGTTAGACATGTGATGTAGAGTGGCTACTCATGCTAATTACTTTATGCCTTCTCCACGGCCCAAGGAATATGAAGCCTAGGAAAATTGCAAAGTGGCATTCAGTGGGTGAGGTATGGTGTGGCCTTGCGGCACGTCTCTGCCTCTCCCTTATCGCACATCAGAGTCATCACCCTTTTATGTATACAGAAAGGGGGAGTGCAGCCACAAAACAGCAGCATGAATATGTGGAAAAACACAAATGTTTCTCCCAGCAAGTTTACATTTCTTTGAGTGAGAGTATATGTTTGCACTCCCACAAAGAAAGACATGTTCTTTTTGTACAAACAGAAACTATTTAGGGGACAGTTTAAAGTGACCGTTAAAGGGAGACTTTGATCAAAGTTTGTTTGGCATTGAGTCCTCCTGAGCCAGCAGTCAGACGTAAGGTTCAAAAGGCATTCTTACAACCACTAAATCGTTCCTCGGCACAGGGTGATTTATTTTCTGCCTTACAGTAAGCAGACAGTGTTATAATTTACGAGAGACTGATGGATAGGTTACTACAGCTGGTAAACTGCTAATGAAGTTGCAAGATTTTCAACTTAGTCATGATAACGTGACTGTATGATTTTTATATCCGCATGCACAATATTCTTGATATTACATCTTTATTTTTGTAAAATGTATTTTTGTATACACTGAAAAATACAGTGTTATTAGTTGTTCCCTCTTCAGATAAAATCTCACGTGCACAGCCAACATATTGTAAGCTCTTGTCCAGAAACTTCCACTGTTGTTAAGCTGACAGTTACGTCTTTAACAGTGCACACAATGGATGCTGTATGACAGCTCGGGGATGACAAAACACATTTGTGAGAGGTTAGATGCAGCCTGTGTCCAAACTCAAGAGTGCATACTGTCGACTTAGTTTGACACAGTTGTTAGAATACAGCGAGGAATGTTTCCTGTGGCTACATGGTGTTATTTTGAAACCTGTACATCAGAAGATTCTCCTACGTCAATGATGTCACTCAACCTGATTGTGAAAAAAAGGCCCCAGTCATGCAACTTTTTAAACTTCCCTTTTCTCTCTAAATGTTCAACAGAAAGTCAATAAATCAACCGCCACAGCTTAAAACATTTGCTAATGTTGGCTAATGCAAAGTGGTGTGGTGCTGCAAAGACATCATGCATCTGCCTGCACTTGCCACATTGTCAAGTCACATAATGTGCCTTGTGGACATATGACATTTAAAAAAGGCCACTGTAAATGACAGCACAGCGCACAGTGGGTCCCTGAAGGGGAGAGGAGAACAATTCCATATACTTGGCATTATCAACAGCCATTTTCCAAAGCAATGAGGAGTACTTAGCTTTTTGCTTATCTGCATGCTAAATTACAGACACTTGTGTTTCTCATTTCCTCTCTGTGTGCCTCCTGATAATACATGTATGTCAGAAACTCCTATTTGAATTGTCTGCATGCAAGTAACCTATGATTAAATTAATATAGTTTATCTTCACCCTGGGCCTCAGTGAATGCCCTAATTTGCACTCTTGATACTCTTCAACATACAAAGCCAGAAGTTTTGTCACACATTTCTGAGCACCAATCAGAATTAAAAAAATATATGAGTAAAGTTTATTTTACTATACCCTCTTCAGGGCCTTTCAAAATTCTTCCAACAACCTGATATGGTCCAATACTCATGTCCATAACCTTTGAATGAAGGCTCAAAAGTAGACTAACCTTTATTCCAAAGTGAGCGATATATTTAGATTTCAGACACTAATAATTCATAATTATTTTCTATAACTGTGACATTTAGGGATTGTAAGTAAAATAATAATAATAATAACAATAATAATATATATTATTTATATAGCGCTTTTCTTGAAACTCAAAGTTGCTCAAAAGTAGTGTGCATGCCACAGAGACTTTTTTTATCTTATTTTTTTAGGGCACCCAATACTAAGAAGTATTTTAATTGATTTCAGGTTCTGCATAGTTTTGTTTAGCTCTGTTATGTTGTCAGGGAGATTGCACTGTCAATTCAGAGTTAACCACACCCCGACGGTTGTGAAAAAGCAAATTAGCAGTATAATTACTTAAATGAACTCTTCTTTATGGCAACCTTTTATTTTTTAAACCTAACTTTACCTTTGAAGATTGCTTTAAATGTTCATTGATATAAAGAACCAACATTTGAGACCAAACACTCTCAAAACCTGTCAAACGTCTCCGTAAACATGGCTCCTGTCAATTACCTGCCAATGATACCTGACATGCAGCAAGAGGCCTTCCTATGCCCCCTAGATGATCCTCCGCCAGCTGTCACTAGTAACGGCAGACCATCACTGGATCAATGTCTTTTGCCTATCTGTTTGACGTGTGACTCAAGGCGTGTTATTATGTGCATTGTAAATCAGCTGTCCCTATTCTAATAGACTACAGCTGTCAAACACAACTACAGCGGGACAAAGACATGAAACTATACCTCTCTGATGTTTGTCGAAGGATCATAAGACTAATCTGGGTGCAAACATTTGACACAATGCGGTGCAGCCCATGCACAAACCGCATGCAAACCAAACACAGAAAAACTTAATACAACATACTTTGTATGTCAACACACAGACACAGCCAGGCCTCATTGCCTTCGCACCGTTCTGTTTATCTGTGTATTATGACACGTCCATGGTCTCATGTGAGCAGACATCATTCGATATTCAGTGGGGAACAGCTTTTGTGCTGATGTGTGCCCGATCAGTGTGTGGTATGTGGATTCATGGAGTCGTGACAGTTGTATCAATGTGAGTCACTATCTCCTGTAAATAAAAAAAGAGTGTATACCCCTGACTCTGCTATATAATGAGCTGGCAGTAAAGACATGCTGTTCGGGCACACAACTTCAGCTCGCAACATCTGACACAAAAAAAAATGTTCTAGTTTGAACATTCTGTATAGTTCTTTTCCCTTGCTTTTTTGGTTTTGTAATGTTTCACCATGAGAGCGGTTGAAGAAAAACACAATGTATTGCTCTCAAAGTCTGAACAAGGAGAGAAACTCTGGGTCTCAGCCAGAGAGAAGGCACACGTGACCAACAGTCTGTTTTGCACTCGTACTCTCCTGTTCCTCTCTTTGACAGCGGATTAAGAAGACAGACCCCGCCTCCCCCCCTGAACACGAACACTCTCACACACACACACACACACACACACACACACACACACACACACACACACACACACACACAGTCTGGACCTGCAGGCCAAACAGAGGTTCATGACAAGTCTTGGCAAGTCATGCGTAGTTAACTTAATGAGGGTAGTAGAGACCACGATGCACACACAACCTCACACTCACACATACGTGCACACGAGCGCATGCTATCAAACATGATTACCAAAGCTGATGAGTGAAACTACCAAAACATCATATGAAAAGGCTTGCATCAGGTTACTTCACGCTGCTGCCTTTAGTCCACAGAATAGCATCACAGTTTCATAGCAAAGAACACAAACAATATGTTGTATATTATTACCCAAAGTCTTAGGATCTCATATATTTGTGAACTTGCAGGTAAAAAAAATTATAAACTGCTGAGCCATGAAAGCTCATTTTATGTTTTGTTGCCTACCATGCCAGACTGGTGCATTGAAAACATAAAAAAATCCTTAAAGCAAAACATATACACATGCATAAACAGAGAGCAATAATGTTGTGACTCCCCCACTCTCCCTTTCAGTCTGCTACTGGTGCATTTGCCTAAATGTGCACAAGGCGGTGATGCAAACAATGGTGTGTTCTGCTTAGGTGCTGCACAAAAAACAGAATATATAAAAAAAAATGACAGTCACTATGGGGTTCACATTTAACACGTGAATTATTGGTGCAAGTGTAACCGGTACCTGGTGTCTTTTAATAAACACAACTACTAGTATACAATCAAAAATCAATATATGGGCTAATCACCAGAAGATTCTAGGGTTCGTAAAAGGAGAGATATGGTACTGTCTGCACAAGAAATGACACACGGAAACAATAGATATATATTTCAAAGGTAAGAGAATGTCTGTTTCTTTTTTCTTATTTTCAATGCTGTTTTTATCTCTTACCTTTTGGTTTTATTTAAAAGTAGAAAAATGATTAACAGAACAATAATGTAGAATATAAAATGATTTAAAAATAAAATTATCACAAATACCTTTCCTATACCCTTAATTTATGTCACCTTTCCTGGTTTCATTTACTCTAATTTATTCCTGTAGTAAGTACTTTTAATTAATTTGTCATCTATTTAGTTTTTATTATTTATGGCCACTTTTCTTATTTATTATCAAGATATCTATGTTTAGTTTTATATTTATATTATCTAATTATTATTAATTACTTTATGGCCACTTCTCTTAATTAATAAGAATGTTATCTATATTTAGGTTGCTATTTATTTATTTATTATATACTCTCACTGAAACCAGGAAGTTTTTACTATTAAAACACCTTGCTCTTAGGCAAAAAAACTCTGGAAAAGAGTCAACCCTTTCAAAATAAAATATAAAAACAGTTTCAAAAGACTAATTCCTAATACATTTCTAAATCACGCAGTTCAATGACAATATATTACACAGAAAAAAAATTAGATCAGCCTATTCTAAAATATCTAATAAGTCAAAGTCTCTTGTCCCTACACTGCTGCAGAAACTAAACGAATTTGCCTTATTTAGGATCCAAAAGTGTCTCTCCGATGGGGTAGCTCGCCAGTCTGCACACCACTGCGGGACTCCAGGGAGGGCGAGCAGGATACAGACGTTCCGATCCACACAAAAAAAAAAACCCGGCCTTGAGAACAAAGCCAAAAAACTCATTAATAGTCTGTCTATCTAATACATTTTAGTCACTTTTCTATAAATCATATCATATCTTAGGTAACTTAACACAGTGTAAAACATAAATGATTGACACTTTTAACTCTCTATAAATCTGTTCAATTAAAACACTTCAAAAACCCATTTAAATTGTATTTTCATTCTGTTATATACTCAGCAAGCTATAGATTGGTCACTGGAAGAATTTATCATTTCAAAGCTAGCACCTTTAACTCACAGCTTTACAGCTCATATTGCTTGTTCACCATAAGGCAAATAAACACAACACAGCTAGCAGCATCACTGACACATCAACACACCGCAACATCACAGTGGAAGAAATGCTCAACCCACCGCTAAACCTACAGTCCGGCCAGCAGAACCGCAGCCTCAGCAACGGGCCTCACATCCCCTCCCCTAGATCAGTCACGGCACGCCAAGTGCAGTGTCACTGCGTGCTATGCTAGAACGTTAGCAAACAGCGTTAGCCGCGGCTAGTTAGCAGCTAGTAGCGTGTAGTTAGCGTGTTATTTATCACACTAAGAACACAATTCTAATCTAATTTTTACACCGGGAGACTCACCAAGGGTTTCGATATCACGGTGCGGGCTTTTCGGGACTTTAATGACGGGGGGAATCTCTGTTTCTTTTGCCAACTGTTTAAAAATAGTTGTTAACGGTCGATCTTTCTGTGGCTCGTCCCGAAAAGGAAGAATCACCGTAGCTGCCGTCTACTGACGGTTAGAAGAGGCGGGTCTAATTTCTTATTGGCTACTGAGCCAGAACAGTTGCCAAGCGATCTTTTTAATTGACAGGTGATTAAACAAATCACACCATATTAATCAGAAAACCATCAAATAAATGCACATTGCAATACTTTTCTCTTATATCTCTATCAGTTTTTTTTTGTGTCACTATTTAAAACGACAATATACACAAACTATGTATTTCCCACTGACAAGTAACAACTATTCTATGGGTTTTGATTAAATTCTGATTAAATTAAAAGGTGTTATGTAACCCTGGGTTACACAAGGGTCATACTTAAGCCCATGGTTAACTGAGAGAGACACATCAGTGCAGTTCCTCCCCCTGTAGATTCCACTCTCCCCACAGGACCTTGATGGCTTCCCTGCTAACATAAGGCCTTTGTCTCAGCCCCGGCACAAAAACAAGAGGAACCCTGAGGTCTATCAGAGCCGAGAGAAGAACAGAGAAGCATGAGCAGCAGGTCAACAAGTGCACCAAGCAAGCAGAGTTGCACTACTGACTGCTGCCTGCAAGCCTGTCCAAGTCAGCAGAGGAAACTCCTGCACAAGCAAAAAAAAAACTCTGTTTCCCAGCACATGTCTGCAGTGTGTCTGCTGCCCGTCTTATTTGAGTTCATGACACTGTTTTCAAATACGACGGACTGATTCAAGCCTTACTGCTGCAGCCTCACAAATGTGCAAAATGTAAAAGAGACATGCATTGTTTTGCGGTGCTGCAGCCTGTTGTATTGCTGTGAGAAACTGCTAATATGGTAACTAAAAGAGAGACAGAATGATATTGAAACATGCCACTTTGTGATATTTTGTCAACAGCATTGAGGCTTGCACTTTTCTGTGTCACACCTGCTTTCGGTGACACAAAATGAAAGCGCGGCGCCTGTGAGGAGGAACGCTTTTTCTGAACACCAGTCATTTGTTTTATTTTTTTCTCATCCTGACTCATGGTGAAATATCTCTCAAGTAATCTGGTGTTCTCTCCTACCCCTCTTCCCCTTGCATATTTGTTGTTGCACGTTTCAATCCAGTCAATTCTCAGCTGGCCTGAGTCCACCACGATTCTCTCTCTCAGTTTTCCCTTCTCCCCCGCTCTTGTGCTTTCTATTTTCTTTTTTTCTGAAGTCCTGAGACACAGTGACCCACTTCCAGTTCCTTCCCCTCCTCCCTGCAGAGCAGAATGTGTCTAAATGTTAACGTTGCTAACGGTTTTTGTTTTTGCAGCACTATTTGCTCCAGAGGCCTCACCCACCCTCCTTTGCTTCTCTCCCATACACCACACACCCACCCCCACTTGCTCTCTGTCTCTCTCTCTCCTTCTCCCTGCGTGAACCAGGGAAGCGTCCTGTTTGCAAGTGGGAGTGGATAGGGATCTTTGCCATGAGTCATTACCAGGGGACCCCTGGCACTCGGCTGTACCCCTCCTCTGCATGCAAGGAATGCAAGCTAGATGCACTCCAGCCTTAATGAAAGGGGGCACTCATTCAGATGCAGACAGCAGAACTTCATGAAAGTTTGACAGACAGCAGGGTGTCGACAAAGTAAAGCAATTTTTGAAGAAAAAAAAGAGAGGATTTTCCAAGCGTGACGTGTCCATCCAGAGTACCAGCAAATTGACGGTCAGGAGGTTTTTACGAGTTCTTTCCCCTCGCTTCTTTTCTTTTTTAGGTGTGCACAGCTGCACTTTGGTGCTTTGGAAACATTTGCAGGCACACACAGTTCTCTGGCTCTCTGACACACTCTGTTATTAAAAAAGCATGCACGCCATGCAACCTGTGTCAGTCAGACTCATACCTGCACAACCCCTTTGTAACTTAAAAACAAACAATGAAGTAAAATCTCTTTCTTTATTTCTTCCTTTCTTTCCCCTCATCTTTTCCCTGTTGTTTCTCTCACCCCTCTTGACTCCGGCCTCTCCTCCCTCTTGTTTTTCTCCCTGGATGCCTCTACCTTACCCCCATGGCTGAGTCTAGCAGGGCCACGGGTTCAAAGACGTGCGAGCACCATAATGTAGGTCAGCCATCGGTGCTAAGTTACCGATTAGAAACAGCTGTGCTGTTGTGGGCCATTCTCTCAGTCTGCTGAGGCCAGCCGCCATTGCAGAGCCGCACTATAGCCAAAACTTCACTATTTCAGATCCCTTCTTCCTTGCCTCTGCTCTCAAACCCCTGCACTCCGTTCCACTTTCCACCCATGAAAAATGATGAATAAGGGTATTGCGTGAGCCCACTGGCTTTTGGTCGGCTCTTATGAAACAAGCCTCCTGGATTTAAACGCAACAAATCCTGCAAATCCCATGCCCATCACTGCTGTGCCACTTGTGTCTTCTGTGCATGCAGAAAACTAAAAATATGCCAGCATGTTTGTGTCTTTCCCAAACGTGTATTTTTTCCTCTCTTGTTCCTCTCTTTCAGTTCTGCAAACACCCATGGAGGTTCATTGCCCTCCTTTTCTCTGAGCCCTTTATAGCAGACGGGTAGATCTGTGTGGCTCTGCCTATTGTTTTCAGATGAAAACATTGCTCAACTGCAGAATGGGTTTCCCTCCTGCTGCTCTGGACAATAGTCAATGTTTAACATAAATTAACCAGCGAGTGCCTGAGCTGAGTGAAAGCTGCGGTGGTCTTGAAGGTGACACCAATACTGCCGTGTCTGGATTAGACCTCGGTGCCCCTGCCAGACCTGCCCTAATTGCCAGTGCTGGTTTTTACACACACACACACACACACACACATACACACACACACAAAAAAAAACAGCACCTGGGGGTAATTACCTGCGACGGCCCATGGGGACGCCACCTGTCAGGGTCCTCAGAGAGTGTGTATGGAGTAAAGCGAGATGCCTTATTTTGTGAAGAGGAGTGCCATGCATATCAATCCACACGCTCGGAATTATACAAGCACACACAGAGATAGGCCTCCCTGCAGCCCGAGAGAGAGAAAACATACACAAGCAAGGGAACACAAGTCGTGTGTGAGGAGAGAGAAGCTGTGGAAGAGTACTGCAGGAAGAGAGAGAGAGCCGCGATACTCTTCATAGTCCAGACCCTTTTACACCCCCTCCCTCCACTGCCAGCTCAGCACCGGATATGAGCCAAACCCTGTACCTTGCAGCTGTGGGCCCAGAATGCCAGCCGGGCAAAATCATGCAAACAGACATACGCAGACACCCAAACACACACAGGCCCACATAAAGCCACGCTTGCAATGCGAGTGTGCGTGACAGCCTATACGAAGAACATAAACAAAGGTTCACATGCAATCAGTCACAGGAAAAACACATGTCGCAGTGTGTGTGTATATGAACCCGTTAGATGGGAGTAATTACAGGGGCTTGTTGTCTCTGACATTTGTCCCTGCCGCGCCCTTTTACCACTTTGTGAGCGAGCTGATGAAAAGCCTAAGAGGAATATTTCAGCAACGCAGGTATTTTCATGACAAGTTTCCCCCCTCTGTTTCCAGTCTTTATGCTATAGGCTAGGCTAATCCCCTGGCTACAGCTCCGTAAACTACTTCAGGCAAAAATAAAGGAGTGGTATTGATCTTCTCACGTAGGCTAACTCTTAGATAATTACCCAAAATGTCAAAGACAAAGACAACAAGTACAAGCCCTACAGGAGGTCAATGCTCAAAAGACAGATTTCAGGTGGAGTATCATTTCGACTGAATGAACGGAAATGCACGGTAAGCAAGTCACAAAGGTTAGAAGCAATGGCACACCAGGGATTTGTTTTTCCAGACATCCTGACAAGGAATCACAGCGGGATGTCAGACCCAACTCTAAAACAAGGGGCCTACAGTGGCGCTTTTTGTTTTATCTTAAAAAGCATTGGCATTTTCCAATATTCATCCATTATCAGAGGAGAATCCAAGCCTTGTGTGGGTGGTCTGTCACCATCCTTCTCCGCTGCCCACCCACAAGCGAAGATAGGCCTGGTTTGCATATTTATAGGGAGGATGTTTGTTGTTAAAGACCCGCTGTTTGAGTGTATGAATTAGCTTGAGTTCGCCAGTTGCCATGGTCACGGATATGGTTGTTTTATTTGAGCCCATTCAACCTCACATGCACACATCCCTGCCCCCTCTATAGCCTTCCTTCAGTTCCAGCGGCTGTGTGGCTGTTTCACGTGGTGTCGATGTCTGTGTTTCTGTGGTGGGACTTAACCAGTGCCTACATTAAAATGTTAAAACTTGACTGAGTCCAAAAAATTGCAATGTTTTTAATCATGGCACTGGCATAGGCCTATTTCCCATGATTTCCAAATCCTCTGACACATTTCCGAGTAGAGCTGGCCTGTGCAACCATGCTTTAACATTGCTTGAGTTCCTGGTCACATGGAGGACATATGTCACAGCAACATGGTATCGTCATATGGCATGTTGAGCACAAGAGGAAAAGCCACGGTCTTTGTATTGAATCAGGCAGAGGAACCCAGAAACCTGGAAATATTCCAGGTGACCAGTGCCAGACTCCGAAAAAATGGTCCATACTGCTAGTGCCACAAGACTGAAATGTGTGGGATGGAAGAATAGTTTGCCACCTTTCAGCCTCTTGTTGAGTGAACAGCCGTCAGCTCTGTGGGCAGAAGTACACCGATGGAGAAACCAGGACACAGATGGGTGAATGCATTACAGACATACAGTAGTAGTCTGTAGGGGAGCAAAGAGTGGTTTATTGTCTTTGTGCACACGTACAAACACAGAACACGCTGCTGCCAAAGGAGACGAGTAAATTACTAACAAAGAGCTGAGAACAGAGATGGCAGATCAGCTAAATGCCCATACATAGGCAATGGCAAGTCACCTGATAGGGTCATCCCCTAAACATGTCCAAACGCGGCCGCAAAACACACGCATAAAGTTCGAGCACGATGAAAATGTCTTGACTGGATGCACCAGTGTGTGTGTGTGTGTGTGTGTGTGTGTGTGTGTGTTTGTGTGTTTGTGTGTGTGTGTGTGTGTGTGTGGGAGCGCAGCCCTTTCCATCCGAGATACTCTGGCTGAAAGAAATAAATATATAAAAGCCCACAGACTGAGGTTTGAAGCAAAGCAACATCAAAGCTTTGAAGTCAGGTTTGAGATGAGTTTCACGCTTACAGAGGTCTCGTTACATGGTGCAAACTGTCAGCTATACAATGAGAGGGCCCTGGCTTAAAATCGTAATGCAATGGAGTCCTCCAAATGAAAATAACCTGTCCATCTCTATTGAAGGAAAATGTCAACAGAATGATGATTTATACTGTTTTAATTGAACAGTGTAAGGCAGATGAGTATAGCAATCATTGAATTATGCAATTGGAATGTTTGGGTTACGTTTCAGGTGCACATGCAGACTCAAGCTCTGTTGTGTCCACACCCAGCCCTGCCCTTTAGGAACATTTCCAGACGGTTACCTCAGGTATTTCTCTGGTGCGTCGCCATCTATGTATGACACACAGGATGCTCACTGGGGAAGGGAGGGAGGGATGGACAGACGGATGACAGAACTTGTATTTTCAGTGACTTTGCAGCTAAACCCATGTGGCGTGTTGCATAAAGCCTAAGCTGAACGGGAAATTGTGAATTGCACGTGTGGAGTACCCACAAGCACTAGCACCCTTCTTTTTTGTCATGGGACAGAATTAGTCCAGTGAACATGAGTTGTTGCACGAGACCAATCAGTGTGTGCTTGCGCTAATGCCATGTGAGCTTTGTTCAGTATGGGGCATGAGCGCTGGATTTCTGATCTTAGCCTCGTAATAGGCTTTAACTCTGTCAGCTCAGGGTTTTTGAATCTGTGTCAATTGAGGCAAGACTTATATGATAGGATTGATTTTTTGTAAATGGCTTTTACCCTTTAACATTATTCTGTTCCATGGGCCTGTTAACAGAAAATGAGTTGGGCGACTTTTGTCCTTTCTGCAGATACATTAGATCACAGAGGCATTAACCGGTTTAAACCTGATTACATGTGTAAGCATAATGGTGGAAAGTACACCACAGCACCTAACCTTTGGCCTAAAGGATGGAGTGAAGGGGTGGGATATGGTGATGGGCTGCTTGCAAAATGGAGGAAGCTAGTCAGTAACAATCAGTGTCAACAACATAAACAATGCCCCAACTCTGCAGTACGCCTTCACTCAGCTCACTTTTCTTAATAAAAAAGAAAACAAGCAATTTAATGTCATGGTTTCATAGGATGAGAAAATATTGTTATTTTGCCCTAAACCTTGTTTTGATTAAAAATGTAATTTAGATAACGTGAAAATATGTTGCACATTATTAGCACTTTTTATTCATTAAGAACGTGGTGATCAAATTTTGATCTGAAGAGACCACCCTGGTTAAAGAATGGTCAGAAAAATTAATAAATAAATAACCCAAACCGATTTCTCTGAGACTTGGCTTTTCTGTCTTGGCTCCGGACTTTTTCTTTTTTTCTTTTTAAGGCTGAAAAACATTGCATCGAGACTGACGGATGAGTGTCCTGTAATAAGAACCACCCCTCCAGTCACATATTGAAAGCATTTGGGTTATTTCCTGAGAACATCACGTTGATTGGGGGATTATCACTTTGCGACAGAATGCTGTGGTTCAGGAAGCAGAAAACAAATGTTGCTGATATATTGTTCCTCAGTCATGCTTAAAAATGGAAAATGACATATTGCAGAATGAATAAAAATCTACATTTCAGGAAACGTCTATGAACGAACACTATTGTTTATGGCTGAACTGCACAGAATACTTGTCTATTTGATCTATTATTCTTACAAATTAAGACATTTATTTATTACACGTTTCAGCTTCTCTGTAATTATATATGAAAACATTTTTGCTAAGTGACTTGGTGTGGTTAGGTGTGTGTAATAAATCTATATTAACTGGTGCACCCAATAATGGAAATGGAAAACAAATGAGAAGATTTTGAGGTGGACCTTGTAGCAACTAAAAATAACACCATGAATAAACCTCCCATTAACTCTGAAATAAAATGGAATGCTCACCTTTAAGCTGATATTAATATAGGATAGTGGAGAGTGCTGTGTAGCATGCTAACTTAATGGTTACAGAGGAAGGGAAAATACTAACCCTCAATATTCAAATCATTATCAAAAGCTCTTCTCAGTTGATTTTAGGATTTCCACCACTAATGCTCTTATTTACAACCGAGGTGTTCGGGGGAAGAAAAGAGTGGAGAGAGTGTTCATTCGGCTGCCAGGCCTGAGGCGATGAGCGGTGCAAGGCCTGAGCCACTATGATCAGAGAGCATGCAGATGATAAGTCTATAAATAGAAACATGCAGCGGGAGGGACAAAGGCTATTTCCTTTCATATGATGCAAAAGGATGGCTGAATTTCTGGACTGTAATGAACACTTTTTAGACGATGACCTGTTAACATTGCATTTATTTTGTTTGCCTATTTTTCCTCAGTGAGATAGAGCATGATGACTACTGACTTTAACCATATTCTAATTTAATAAAATATCCCAAGATGAGATAGCCAAACTCATATCACAAAGCAATGAGACGACGACATGCAGTTCACTCCAGTCCAGTTGTAGAAAATAGGCTATGTATCAAGAAATCAATAATAATAAAATAAAAAATAATTATTCATGCATTCTGCAAACATGGAAATAAACAACATGCAGTTGATACTATAAGGTTATATAACCAGGCTTATTTGTGGCTGTGAAAATGCTCCTGCTGCGCTACATTGCGTTTCCATTTGAACAATTTTTTTTATGTAATACAGGCTGAAATCCAAAAAGGTCAAGTAGATTAACGTGCATTTTACAAAACCAGATGGGTTTTTGCAATTAAGGCACTTGCATTCTGAATGAAGAGAAGGTTTTGAGTGTTTTCCTTCGCGTCTGCTAAATCAGCATTCATTCACCAAACAAACCGCTTTTTAGAAAGGTTTCTGTAAGAAGATCTCTGTAACCCAGATGATTGCTAAACCATGTCGCTGAATAAGCAGGAGAGGAGAGGAACCAGATCTTAGAAAGACAGGGTGAATAAATAAAATAAAAAATAACGTGCACTGGATGAGGAATGCTTGCTTGCATAACGGATCCCAGAACAGGGCCAAGTTCAACTTTCTCTCTGGCATTTTGCATGATTGCATTGACCCTCCCCCAAACCCCCCCACTCCCGGTGAGGTCAAACTAGTGCTCACACAACAAAAAAACCTCAAGAGACAAACACACGGTGAGACTTCATAAACCCCGTGGCCTCCTGCGATCTGAAATGAGCTGCAGATGGACAAAGTTCAGTGGCAGAGTGCATCGATGTCACCGTGTATGTGATCCGATAAGAAGTGTACAAGTGGCATAACTTCTCTATAATTACAGCAGGAATTGATTGTCATGAGCCCAAGCATGAGCCCGAGCAGAGAAAATGCAAACCGCTTGGTTGTTGTGAAACATTTGTGTCAGGGTTTGAGGGTTATATTCTCACTATGACTGTACACCGGCTGCACTGAGGCTAATTTGGTCTCTTGTTTACTGTGTCTTCACGTCCCCATGAGGAACGTGCTTGCAAGCAGGCAGACAGGAGAGCAAACATGCCAATGAATAAACCATCACATTATATTAAGCTTTATATTATTTGTTTTTATATTAAGGAGTGACAACAGAAAGTGAAACACATCTCCCCTATTCTCATCCGTACAAAGTGGATTAAAATGGCATGGGAGAGGAGATTATTCATCATCTCACTGGAAAGCAGCCAGTAGGTAATGAGAGGACAAACAAACAAAAGCTAACACGACATGGAAACCAAACCAGTCACCTGATCCATGTATGCATTTTGGAAACATTGAATTTATGAATTGCAGAAAAACAAAGAAATCATAAACTAAACAAAAACTAAACAACGATAACACTGGGATTAAGTGATGCAAAACGAAGGCCGGCAATAAACAACAACAAAAGGGGAAATAAAGCTCTTTATGTACTGTACATATACAGTATAGTTTCATTCGCAGTTGAATGTGTTTTCTGCATGTCTTCAGATAGTTGAAACAAATATTACCACAGTTTTTGTAGAATGTCAAACCATCCATAACTACCTGCAATGCCCAAATGCTTCAAAATAATTTTGGGGTGGAATGTATTAGTTTCTTATTATAGACACACAATAAAAACTTCAACTTAGGTGCCTGATTATTGTGTATACCAAGCCAAACAAATGCAATTATACAACTGCTCAGTTTTTTGGTGAAACTGTTTTAAAGAGATGTTGATTAAACTTTATAGTCATTTTGGAAGTTGCAGTTTGTGTGCTGTGTTTTTTTTAGCATCAATATATTTCCATATGTATTCACATGGCTGCTTGGCAGACATATGCATGTTAGGCCATTTTTCTTCTTTGCACATCCCTCTTGCAAGCTTGTTCCCAAAGCTGAAAGCAACATCCAAACAGCAATTTGCGCTGTCTGTAATCGTAGAATTTACGATAAACTGTCGTCAGCATATATACACCCCATGACACTTGTTACCAAGAAACTAAAACAAAAACAGTGTTTGTGGCTTTGTTCCTCATGGGGCCTTTCCTCACCATTCGCACAGAGAAACTTCCCTCATTGTAACGCCTTTGTGATTTCTTCAACAATCCACCTGGCTGCCATGCAGAACAACCCACATGCCGAGATATTCATAATTATTCCAATGCACTCGCAAAGTGGCCCTTTGGTCATGCCTATGATTTAAGCATTTTACCTGCTGGGGTTTCTCTTTGATAGTTAAGCAAAATTAGGCCTGATTCCGAATGGATTTGCCCTCTGAAACATAGTATTAGTGCTGAATCTGGAGCCAAAAGTAGCTGCCAGCAGTCACAGAGGTGTAGGATCCAGTCACATGACTTGGACTTCAGTCAGACCTGAGTCATTATCCTAATGACATTAGACATGATTCAACACAATATAAAAGATTTACAGCTGGGCTTTGACTGTAAAAACGACTTGTGACTTTAGCCTTGTTCCTTGGAAGTCCGTAGCTAAAAGTATCATATTTTTTTTAAATATTTTGTCCCTTGTCATTTTCCTATGGACAGTGGATCAGTTTAACAGCAGGAAAGAAGTGTATTTTTCAGCAGAGAAATCCTCAGATTATCCCATTCTGATGTAAAGACTGCTGTTGTCAACCTGAACAATTCAGCCACAAGCAAAGTATTCAGGTCAAAAATTAGTTCACTCTTCAAATGCTGTAATATAACTACTTTATCAAGCAAATAAATGATCGTTGTTCATTATATATTCAATATAGAAACTTTTCAAGGAAAATGTGTGTGTTTGCAACTTTACATTTTCCCTGTAGTTGCATCTACAACATGCAAATACTTTTATATCTGCAGGCCTGAATCATAAACCAATCTGCAGCCTTATACAAGACTTTCATAATGACTTGGACAGGAAGTGAACACAAAACACAAACCCTGGGTAATTCTGCCATGCCACATAAACACACTCATATGGGAAATATCAGATCTGAATAGTAAAAAAAAAGCCATGTACACTGAATGGACTTTGAGTGTAGTTTACTTCACGGTCCAAATCCAAAAGCATACTTTTTTTTTCTTTGGAAGTTAGCAAAAAGAAAATTGGCAACCAAAACAACACCCCAAGTTCAACTCTGACAGACGCCCAGAATTCATCCCAGCCAATAAGAAGCGGCTTGTAATCGTGTCAAACCAATCAGCGACAGAGGGGGCCGGCAACTCAGTCTGTTGCTAGGGTATGTCCCGTATGACTTTTACACCGTCGAGCCAATCAAATCGCGCCTCACAGCTTTCAGCCTTGTCATAGGCAGAGACACACCCATAGAGCCCACCCTCAGGCTTTTCTGATTGGACAGAGGCGCGATCATTCGCGTCCCTGAGTTTTAGTTAAGTGCTGTTGATACTGTAGTTTGGAGTCACCAAGACTCAGAAGTGAATATAGCAGCGGGCATACATCGCTCTGAAACAGTTTTTAAATTTCCATTCCATTATTTCATGACTTGTACATTTCGTGTAAATACAGCTCTTCTATTTTTGTAACAAGTCAACAACAAGATGGAACTTAATTCTCTTTTAATTCTGCTGGAGGCTGCAGAGTACTTGGAAAGAAGAGACAGAGGTATTTTATTTCAAGCTAAATTGACAATTTGACAGGATTTCCAGACTTATTTTGTGAATTGAGCGATTAGGACGGCAGCTAGCTTATCGTCATGTCTGAAGTTTGAACGTGCCCTGCCATAGTGCAGGTATGATGTCACTTTATATAAGACAATAGGACGTAGACCAAGCGATGGGTGCAAAAACTGGATCCGGTAGGCTGTAAGCTAGAAAATAATAGTTGTATTTTATTATGTAGAATATGTCATGTGTTTACAAACCTTGTTTTCTTTTGTTTCTAATACAGGACGTGTTTTATAACTCAGATCGCAGTGTGTTTTAGTATTAGCTCTTCGGAAATGAGTAAACAAGAGTGACATTGAAAATATGAGCCGCTAGTATCGTTAATGACACTCACGAATGGCCACGTTGCAGTAATTTTTCCAATATTGTATTGTTCCAATTGCTGAAGGCTATGCAGTGCTATATGGATGTATTGGAAGCGATCGTATTGATAATCGATCACGTTTCGTTCCTGAAATGACATAGTTACAGATATAATAATGTTTTTATTTTCCTCAAATAACTCTACTGCTTTTTTTTATATATTTAAGAATGCGTCCTTGCATTGCAGACACCACACACAACAACAAATAACATGCAGTGTGTTTTGTGTTTTTTCCCCCCCAGAGGCAGAGCATGGTTATGCGTCTGTTTTACCGTACAGTAGCGACTTTTCCCGAAAGAAAACGAAAGCCTCGCCGATTTCCAGGAAAAGTCAGAACAATAGGTAGGCATGCATATAATTCTGGTTTCTCTTTTAATGCATTTGGTATTTGTATTTTGCATTGATGTACATTATCCAGTTCGTTGTAGGCCTAGTGGAGGAGAACTGTTTTCCTCTGCCATGGGCTGGGCTGTGTCCCTCTGTTTTGGTCTCTCCAATAAACACTGCCACGCGTACACTGTCAACTCCGCTGCTCCCACTCTCTGACTGTTTCACACACACCTTAAAAAAAAGAAAACCCCGCACGTAACCTTTCGTTTCTTTACCGGTGTCTGTACGGCCATCGCGAGCTTTGAAATGCCTTATTGATGTGGTTAGTGTTATGTTAAATTAAAGTAAAAATATCCTTAAACCGAGCGGGGTCCCCTGTCAGGAAACACCCTACCCTACCCTACCCTACCCTCTCACACACACACACACACACACACACTCAAAGTGAGGACATCAGACTGTTGTTGTTGGTCGGTCACTCTGGTTCACTGACACAACGCTGATCGAAGCCTCGATCTAATCTGATCAGTAAATCCATTGCTTTTCATTATCTCCTCATCAAACTTTAATTAACGTGTTCCTCCTGAGTTTGACCCCAATCACATGCTGCTGTTACAGTTTTACAACTCATAACTTATACAGAGGAGCTGCAGCAGGGGCCATAAACATAACACATTATTACCATTACATAAGTACTGTAAATGTAAGTTTCAGTTTCGTTTCTACTATCAGTGACTATCAGCTGTTCTCGCTCATTTTTTACAGATAAATTGGACAGCTGGTCAAAGGTCATTTGCTTCAGCAGGTCAACATTTCACTCCTAATCTCTTTGTCACAGGCCTGTTCAATCTGACGGTCCTCACAGAGCTGTAAAACCATGTTACATCTCATTATTGCCAGTTATAATTCCTTAATCGTTTTTTGTTGCCTGTAAAATGTGAGAGAATAGTGAAAACACGGCCAGGATATATTTCCCAGAGCCTACTACGGAGGCTTGTTTAAATCCCTTGTTTTCTCTAACCCTCAATCCAAAGCCATAGGATATTGAGCATGCTATAATGCACGAGTTGATCAAAATAGCGGACGATGAATTTTAATCCTTTAAGTTGCTGTCACAGAAGACACCAGGTGGGTCCTTCACTGTAGGCCTGAAAGAGGGTTTAGATTGATTGGGTCAGTGTGGGACACACCCTCGTCAGGAATCTGTTTTGTCTTTGTCACAGCTTGGACCCTAACTTGGGCACTTTTACATCCGAGTCCACGTTCAACGAATACATTTTTAGCTGTGCAACTCTTTTCTTCTGTTTGATCCCCGCCGCGTTACGTAGTAAGTGTATTTTTAGTCAAATCTTCCAAACGCATTTGCTTGATGTGTCCCGGCCAGTTCTCCTTTACGATCGCGAGAACGATGGCATAGCAAGAGCTGACGAAAAAAAAGGAAACTCTCCTGTTGGCTAATTTTAGTTTAGGGAAGCACAGAGAGCCTGATTTCCTCAGTAGTAACTGAGCCTGGGGGTTATGTCATTGCACGTATACAGTATGTAAAGCATGGGTGTCACTATTGTGATTACAATCCTCTTTTAAGGCGTAGAGTTTTGAAAATGTTAAAGTGATATCCGTCTCGGTTCGTCACATGAGAATGCAACCTCTTCAACATTCCTTTAATACGGCATCTTACAGAAAACAATGAATTCAAGTATCAGTGTGTGGGTGTAAGGGTGTGTATGGGGATTTGGCAGGTGGTTGTGGTGGTTAAAACAGGCACACTGTGACAAACACCAGCCCACAATGCTGAGTAAACCAGACCTGCTTCTCCCTCCCTTTTTCCTTGTGAAGAAGTACGGTGGGCAAATTCCCCAATTCCCTTTATACTCGCCCACCACTCTCATACAGTTTTTTTTAGGCATCAACAGGATGCCGGGGTTGGGATTGGGAGGGAGGGGGGTGAGTGAAGTGAAGTGAAGTTAAGAAAAAACATGTCTCATGTTTGAACTTAAACCATACTTTCAGTTCAACAGAAGCTGGCTGTTAGCTAAATAGCACAATGCATCACTTTGTGGAACCAAAAAAACTGGTGTTAAGGCATTCGATATCGTGACCAAATCTGCAAATTAAAACAGATAACGTGTTTTTTCTCCACTGCAATATTCAGGTCATGTGAAAAATAAAGCAGTCGGCAGTCTATTTCTGCGCACAGAAAGCTTCTGTAAACATTAAAATAATACATAAGACACCTGGAATTATATTGGTGTGACACAAATAGAATAGATGACATGAAAAAACCTGCTTTTGTGTCCTTGAATTCCCTCTTGTGAACGTAACAAAACATACGCGGGGTGCTCTGAGGACGAGCTTTGACAGTTTTACGTTCCATAAAAAGGGTGAAATGAGGCGACTCTTCGGGGTCAATTTCATAACAGGAGATCTCAGTTCTTTGCATGCGGCACCATTCTTTTACATAACATGTAAAGGTGTGTGTACATTATCATATCTGCTGTATGATTTCCTGGTCATGCCCTTGGCTGTTCTCTGGCTGGAACCTTTTCCCCCATGTGTGCATGTTTGATCAGCACAACTTACTCCACGATGGGATAAAACTCTTTTGTTTACCCTTTGGATCAAGTAACTTGGGGGCGACGATGCAGCATCCTGTGCTCCTTCTGGGAAGACTTTGTGCAGAGACACCACATTATCCTAGATGCAAAGTTGTCTGTAAACCGTTTTTGGTGCAGCGTACAGCATCGCGCTATACAGATGCACAGCAGTGGGAACCACTGCCTCGAGAGCACAAGGGCTCTCAAACAGCGGAAAATCTGAAAAGGCTTGTTGTCAGTCTGGCCCTTTGTTGTCGATGTTTTTGTTTTTATTGCCATGGTATCCATGACGGTCTCGTGAACAGAGGGCCTGTCTCAGACCGTGGGCCGGCACGCCATGATAGAGGGCTGTTCTCCTAATAGGCCACACACTGAGGAATTCTGCAGTGTCTCGGGGCCTCCAGACATCTGAGTGTGTTTTTATCCCGGTGTGTCCACGCTGCTTTTCAGCCAGCGTGCAGCAACAACAGCAGTGTGTGTGTGTGTGTGTGTGCATGCTGTTTGTTTGTGTAAGAGCGGGCAGGGAGGGGGGATGATGTGCAGTGGATACTCACGGATACTGCACTTTCTCTGGGTCATTTTTGCATTTTGATGTCACAACAAAAAGAAAATATTAAAACACTTGTCATTGATTGATGTCTATATCCAGAATGTTTGGTCAGGCCATTACTTTGCTTATTTGTGCCCTCGGTTCCACTGCGAATCAGTACAAAGTACTTGCGGAAGACCTGTTTTGGTGTGTTGTAATATTTCATGTCTTTTGTAGAACTTTATTGTGCAGCAGCTCTAGCATTGAAACGCCTGAAAGCCACCTGGAGGCAGAAAGAAATAAGCAGAGAAGGATCAATGCCGTTCAATGATGTCTTGACAAGATTTTCTTTTCTCTGATCTGCTGTTTTTTCTTCATCTGTCTAGCGTTTACATCAAAACATTTACTAATCAAGCCTTTTGCCCTGGAGCCATGTGTTGCGTGGCATGCTACCTCCCATGTCATGAACATTGGCGTTTGTGTTTCATTCTGACAGGTAGTGCACTGACTCTCACTCTTGTCCTTTTCTTTTGTCTTTTTCAGATCATCGCACAACGAGCTGGAGAAACACAGGTAAGGTGACGCCTGTCTGCTCTTTGACCTACCGCCTCTCACATGTTTGTCAGATTTGGCCCGGCACCCTCCAGTTCCTAACATACTTAATGTAGTGATGCTGGCTGCAGGTAAACGTCAAGATATTTCCCTCTCGCTCGAAAGCACCAGATTGTAATCGGAGGTCATCTTCAAAAAACAGATTGCATCGATGAATTCCTTGTGTGTGCAAAAATGGATAACAAGCCGGTTTCAGAGAGCGCCCTTACGTTGATTAGATCTGTCTCCATTTCACGGATTGAAGCTCGTAACCTTGTAAGGAAAGGGAATCCTGTCAGTAATGCGATAATCCTGCCCAGACTGTGAATGAAGGCGGGGTGAATCCAGCCCTTGCACGTCATTTGTCATTTGGGGTACAGCAGCGCTCTGCTCGTGGTGATGTAATACCCTTACACATTAAAGGCACAGAGTTCTGTTTTTGCTCAGTTTTTACTTCAGCATCAGGGGCTTCACAGATTCTTCTCAGGAAGCAAAAACTCCTTATGTGTTGAAACAGAGCTCAGCTGCTTCAGGCCAAGACTGGTGGAAGTGGCAAAACAGTTTGTCTTGTGGTTTATTTTTTGCATGGAGGAGGCCACCCAAAGCTGATTCTAAAAAAAAAAAAAAAAACGAGTGCCACGGAGGATTTAGCAAACAGCTGATGTGACTATCAGCATGTAACTTAGGGCTGAGGTGGGCGTGTTCGGTGTGTGCGTGACACACTGTGACCCTCGTTGATGGATTGGGGTTTGCCAGTCACATGTCTGGGACTGAGTAATAGATGTGTGTGTTTGTGTGTGTGTCATGAGTGTGTGGAGCAGAGGGAAACAAGTACAGACATATTCCACCCTGACCTGAGGAGACAGAGAGAGAGAGAGAGAAGGCCCTTGCTGATCACACTGCAGGTGTTGAGACACCACTGTTACCTCATGTCCGATGACGGGCGTGGTTGCAGTGACGTCCAGTCCAACTGACAAATATGCCAGTAAACGTGCCAACATGCCAGTAATGTGTTCCATAATCAGTTTACTCACTTCCCTTGTCATCACTACAGCCACAGATTTCTCTTTTTATTTCACATCCAGTGCAGTGCCATGGTTGTAGTAAAATAACATGTGAGATCTTTGACTTAAGTTTGGGCCATGATTTCATGTTAAAATTCTCAGGAAGTCGCAATGCACTGTCCATGTTGGCAATTGATGCATTAGTCCGTTTTTGAGGGTGACCTTTTTCTCCCGTCGTTTGCGTGGAACATTTTTAACAACTTCTACCTATTTGTAATGACAGGCCCTGCAATGAAAAGGGTACAGTATCATTGTGATCTATTGCAACACACAGTGCATCCTGATTAAATCCCTGTCTGGACCTGTGGCCTTAAAATTACACGGTCATTATTCCTCCAACGTATACAGGTGTTAATGGTTGAAACTTGTCCTCAGGCTTTTGGCACAATCACCTACAATGTGTGTGCACGTAGTCGTATGTTGTAACTGCTGTAGACGTGTCACTTTTATGTAGTGCTGCTGAGATTTCATTAATTGGCCAACTGATGAACTCAAACGACCCTAAGCATTTTATTAGTTCCAACCATACCAGTATTACTACTCAAAGGAATGAATGCAAGATTTGCCGTTGTCCTCGGTTGATCCCTTGTCTGCCTGTTACTGATTCATAAGTAAAACCATAGGTCTTCTGTCCCGGTTCAACCAGTTCAATGAGTGTGATGTATCAACCAATTGGTAACGCTTCTTCAGGCCAGGCTTAATCTTCAGCAGGGCCCGGTATCGCTTCCACAAAGCTCGACCTCCCTCACACCCTCAAACGTCGCTCTGGGGAGGCGCTGCCGTTTAAGCCCTGACTCACTGTCTTTCTTTGGTCATGTGTCGGTGTGTTTGGTGCAGCACAGAGCCATCCTTGTGCTGTCTTTTCACGTGGTAGACAAGGTGACTGATCAACGTCTGGTGTTGGGACGCCGGAGAGCTCCAAATGCAAGGTCAACTAAGGTGTTTATTAATGTTATGTTATGCGTTTAACAAGCAGAGCGGAGTATATGATGTGCAACTGGAACTTCTGTATTCCCGATATTCTGTTGGAGGACTATCAACATTATCCATCCATCCATCTTCTACCGCTTGTCCCGTTGGGGGTCGCGGGGGGGGCTGGAGCCAATCCCAGCTGCATTGGGCGAGGGCAGGGTACACCCTGGACAGTTCGCCAGTCCATCGCAGGGCCACATATAGGGACAGACAACCATTCACACTCACATTCACACCTATGGTCAATTTATAGAATCCAATCAACCTATCCCCATTGCATGTTTTTGGAGGTGGGAGGAAGCCGGAGTACCCGGAGAGAACCCACGCGTACACGGGGAGAACATGCAAACTCCACACAGAAAGGCCCCGGGCAACCACTATCAACATTATAATAGAAATATTGAAATTGAAATGAAAATGTTTTATATCAATCCCTTTTTTATGATTCATGTTTTTAGTTGAATTTTCAACAACCATTTAGCACAAACATACATAACAAAATATCAATGACATACAACAAGGCAACCTGGTTATAGCAGTGGTTAATGAATATGTACATGACTAAGGATACAAGAAACAAAAGGAAATACAAACCTCTTTTCAAAATAAACTGGAAAAATAAGCCAAAATAAAGAACCTACCTTAAAAAATAGTCTATATTTCTCAGTTTTTAACCGATTGCCTTATACAGAAATAAGTAAACAACATTACAAATCACCAAACAAACACCATCTATTGGTGGGTGTACGAAAACAAGTTTTATTTGAGGTTTGATAGCCACTTTGTCCATTCCCTGTGGACATCAGGGTTACTTGCTGCCGCTCAGCGATCTTATGCATGTTAGCTGTGTCTCATGAAACCCACTGCTGCCTTGGCGGCAGTTCAGGAGGCCCCCTGCATATATTTGTGTCCCGTTATCAGAGTGAGATGTCTGGGTGGGTGCCAGCAGCAGCCGTGTCGCACAGAGTAGTCTGTCCTGACACAACCCGCTTATCTGCTGCAGCCTGAGTGCAGCCGTGACAGCTCTGCATTGGCCGTCTCCACGGTGACTCTGCTGCCCTTTTCTCTTCTCTCTCTCTTTCTGTCTCTCTCTCTCTCTCGTCATTGCATTGGCACACAGGCCACAGCTGCAGAAGCATCAGCTTGGCGTTTCTGTGGAACCAAACGCGGCTGTGTGGTTGGTCTCCGCTGGCATTGCTTCCTTCCCATTTCAGACTTCAACCGCCCTCGATCACGCCTGTGACGAACCTCGTTTCCTTTTCTAGAAAATGCCAAGAAATTGTGAAACTGCAGACGTTTTGTTTTATTTCCACAGTCACCTGTTTACAGGAAATCTGAGTCCAGTTGCGTAAAGGGCTGGGTATCTGGTATGTTTGCCCTGCTTCCCTCAATTGAAAAAAAGGATTAGCAGCTCTATTTTTATATCTCTAGACACACACGCCACCCATGTCAGGTGCTCTCGGTTGGTTTCATTTCTGAGATCACTCTCAATGGCGCTCAGAGTTTGCCGTCTGATTTCAACAAACAGTATTCTTTTACAATATATGACACTGTAGATAATGTGCAGCAACTGTGCGAGACCTATTGAACTTCACTTTAAATTTACATGCACTTCATGGACACAAGAGCAGGCACTCATTTTGTCACGGTCTAATCTTCTCTCTAATTAAATTTACTCTCCCAGTCTTTTCTACTCCCAGCTATGATGAATGACTTATTTGGCTTTGAGGAGCCTCGAGTAAAGCTCCTGAGTGTGTGTGTGTGTGTGTGAGTGAGTGTGTATGTGTGTGTCTCTAAAGGCCAGGCCGGGCAGCGGCTGCACCTCACTGAGCTGTGTGAGTTACGGCGGGGCGTTGGTGGGTGGGAGAGAGCGCTATTACTTCACCTCCTCACCTTCTACTTTTTCTATCCGTCTTTCTCCAGAGACCACATCTGTTTTTCTCTGTTATTTTTTTCTTCCCTTCTCCTTGTTCTGCCTCGTCTTTTACACCCCTTGCCCCAAAAGTCTCTGAGTCAGCAGAAACTTGAGGCAGTAAGGAAGAGAAAGGCAGAGCTCACTTCTCACATAGGGGCCTTTATCACTCCTTACCGGGCCCTTCTGCCAAAAAAATCATCCATGCCCCTTTCTCCGCTTTTGAGGTATAAATCTTCCTTTGTGTCAGTCAGTGGGGTTTATGTGGAAGACGCCAGGCATTTGATGGGCCCGTTAATCCTTTGAATCTGCATTTTAATGTGCAGCATAAACCGCGCAGCCATCTTGAATGCAGCTGAAGTAAAAGGTCATTTTATGTCCACATGCTGCTTTTTAAAACACATTTTTTAAAAAGAGTGTTAAGTGTTGTGTTTGCCTTCTATACAGGCGACTACGTAAACAAATTGTAAGGTTTCTTTATCTTCCATTTAGGGGGCTTTGGTGTGGCACTCTCACATGATGGCACGTGGCTTTTGTACTTAACTTCCTCAAATGTCACACACTGTCAGTTACATTCTTCTTGTGTGTGCATGTGTGGTGACCTGTGAGTTATTAGGCTTGCATGGGCAGCTAATAACCCAGAGTGATGACTGATGCACTGTAAGTGTTCTAATCCATGTAGTAATTTGTAGTAACACAGAACAAGCGAAGGTATGTTTTTTGTATTATAATGCGATAAAAAATATATGTAGGGCTGCGGCATACTATTATTTTCATTGTCGATTAGTCTGAGGATTTTTTCCCTCATTTCAAAGTAATGAAAAATCCTGTGCGTACATTCCCTGAGGTCAGTCTGGGGTTGTCAATGTTTTGAGGCTGTGTGCGGACAGAGAATAAGAAACTGGCTACAGCTGGAGGTCAGCAGCAGAGGTCACGTGTGGAATTTCTCCAGTCGGAGGTCAAGAAGCTCTCTGGTTCACTCAGGTCACACCCGGCCCGTGATCCGCAGATCATCAGTGTATGTACACATACACTATCCTCGGACGACTGCGTGTTTGCATAGGGCCTGAGGGCCATCTGTAAACAGGAGATATTTGAGTATGGGAACGCTACTGCCTTGGAACTACATTTAGGCAAGAACGTTCCTCTGCTCCCTCTCAGGTGTCTCTGCTGCTGCAGGGTGCACTGTGTTTCGGTGTCAGTAAACTGGGCGCGGAGCAGCTGATGCTTGTAAAACAACAACAACAGCGTTGGACGCCCTTTTACAAGGTGCGGGTGTAAAGAAAAACCAATTAAGAAAATAATTGTATAGGAGGAGAGTGAAGAGAATATGGGCAAAGCGTGCATGGTTTGATCCTGCGGCAGACCCTCTGAAGCCTGAGGAAGAGGAACAAGACATTCTTTAGTGTTGCTGAAAGGGAGGGAACTGAAGGCAGCGTTGGACGAGGCTGCTTTGTGTGTGTGGAGCAGGCAGCCTGAAATTCAGGTCAGCGGAGTATGCACACATACGCTGGAATGTGGAGTTAAGTAACAGAAGCGCGCTCATAGAGGGAGAGTCTGAGTCCCAAACACTAGCAGATCGGAGTAGAGTGCCCTCCAGCTGCATCCACGTTTGCCGTTTTTTGGCAAGCGATTATTTGTTTGATTTAGCATTGATTAGAGCTGGCATTCGTCAAACTGTTTTCATCTCTCCTTTATTCTCCACAGTTTTAGTTGTTTGATATTCTTAAAGAGTAGCTTGTAACCTTTAATGAATTCTAAACCCCAAAATGTCTCTTAGGCGAAGGTTACAAATACTGTTTGTCTCCTATTCTGCTGACATTATCTCACAACCCCTCAGACAAACTCATACTGTAAACACGGACGCTGCGATCGTCTCTGATGCCACCAGATTCCCAGTGTGTTAATCATTGATGTGGATTCATTTTAAAAGCTGAGCTCCCCGCGTCAGGGGAATGTGTTTATTGAGCTTGCTCAACTTGTCTCTGCTAGTCCGTCCGTCCAACATCATCGGCAGATACTTTTCAGTGCATGCAGCGGATGACAATTAATGTCCAGGTCTGTCATTTTGACGTTGTTGTCGAAATGATTCAGAGATGCACAGGGAAACCTTTCTTCGGTGACCCCCCTCCCACTCTGTTTTTGCTCTCACGCTCTCCTCTTAAAAACTCTATCTGACATCTGTTTTTCTGTTGACACCAGTGTGAGCTGGCTGTGCTGAGGAAGGGCTTTTGTAAATGAGCCACGCTCGCTCAGTGGATTGTTTCAGTACACGAGAAAAATCAAATGAATCTAATTACTATGGCATTCCCTGTAGAACGCCCAGTGGAAATTCCGGTTTGTTTTGTGAAATACTACTACTGTACAAAGAACAAACAACTGCCTAATTCTGCAGCTTCCTATTATTTAATTGCCAGCAAAGCATGCAGAGCGGATTCTTTAGTTTAGAGTAATTCTACGGGTAGCGAAGTACCTAACTACCCCACGCCCCTTCCCTCTGTCTGCACTGCTGTTGTGGTTGTTTGCCTGCTCGCGTGTGAGTGCAGAGTCATGTGAGAGTGAGCTTCATGTTCCTGGCGTCAGGAGAATGTGTTTATGGGGGACTTGTATTTGTCTATCTCGACAGTTGTCAGTGCACACACAGTGGGTGGGTGTGGCGTCCTCGACGACAGAAAACAAATACAGCTCAACCCCAGACGACTGACATTTGGTATCAGCGCTATAAAAGCCTCTCACTTCTCCCCTTGCCTCGCTGATGTAGGCAACGCTCTTGCTTGAAGAGACTGCAGATCAGATCTCTCTTAAATGTAAACATGTTGAGTGCAGGGCGATAGGGTGACAGGTAGACTGATGGGGGGTCTGCTGGAAGGCACAGTGTGTATGTGTGTGTGTTATGTTTGTCGCTGGCCCCCGGGTCCCTCACCAACCCAAGAATCCCTCCATCTGCCTCGCGCTCTCCGGGAACCTGCTGTCCAGATGTGGAGCCACTTCACTGGCAAACCCCAAATTCCACCACCTCGCCATGGTGATCTGCACTCACGCAAAGCAGCCCCCACTTTTACTGCACTCAGCAGAGCCACGCTGTAAACAAGGGAGCCACATGCATGGTTTGTGGAGTATTTTTTTTTATCCTACTCAAAAGTTCAGGAGGATAAAACCTTACATTTTATAGTTCTGACCATCATGATTACAGAGTAAAAAAGTTGCTCAGCCTTCTCTACAGCGATGTTGTCCCGTTATCAGACTGAGTTATTGCATTATCATGTCTGCTTGAAGCCGAGCACCCTCGAGCACACGGGGCATTGAATCCTTCACGCTGATGTCTTGTGGGCTCAAGTCAAAACAACACCAGAGGCCTGGTATCACGTTTTTCTCTCTTTGTTAACCCAACATGGTTTACAACCGAGTCGGGCTGTGGCAGTCATAGTAAAAGCATTGCAGTGGTGTTTCTGATGACCTCTGACCTTAGCATAGCGGCTCTGGCTCCTTGCCAGACAAGCCACTCAGGCCTGCGCGTATGGGTTGAGGAATGCGGTGGGTTGCAGCGAGCTCATTAAGTGAGTGAGTGAGGGCCTGTTGTTTGCACTGGCTTGCCTTCTCTGGACCTGCAGCTCTTTCATTACCGATACATCTCCAATCCCATGGCGCAGCTATCGTCAGGACAGTGTGTGAACCATTACGTGTGTCTGTGTGTGTGCGTGTGGACACTGGGAAAAACTGTCCATCACCTAATTTCTTTGATGCACTAACACATACGTATTTGTCATTGTGCATCCATCAGACACACACAGGCTTTGAAGACATTTCATGATCGCCCTCCCTCCGAGGCCCAAAGTGTGAGCAAATCTGTGAGAAAGGCATGGTCTGATCTGCACCCAGTAACATTGGAACGTTAAGTCAGCAGTTTAAATAGCTTGTTCCAGTTTCAGCAGCATGCAGCTTTCTGAGTAAAAGTTCCTAATTTTCCCCCGCCCCGCCCCTCTCCTTGACTTTGTTTTGGCACTGATGGAGAGGGAGGAGGAGGAGGAGTGGGGGGATGGGAGGGGGCACAGATCAGGCTAAAATCATCCCGTGGTGCTCTGCACATGAGAACAGTCAGGTGCAGGGTCCCAGCAAGCGTGATTTCGAAGCAAATCAAATTGCAGATTTACCCTTAAATCCTCAACTGCAGGGAAAAGTACAGGCTGTTTTGCTTTTCTAGCTTTAGCAATTTTCCATTTTTAGCCAAGTTACGAAACATTGCTCAGTGCTTAAATACTGCTGAACAACAACAATAACGCACAGTATCACATTTAAAAAAACATATACATAATGATATAGACATGAGTCAATAAGTCTTGTCGTCATTGTACATTTGTCATCAAATCCCCGACTTAATGTTTGATGTTTGACACACACACACACAAGCGAAGAACAAAACCTTACGTGACACCACACCGATCATGTCACGCTGGGAAATGATTCGGGACTGGAATATCAAAGACTGCCCTATTTTCGACCCAGACAAATTGGAAAATGTAATGTGATTCAAAACCATGTGGCCCAGGCAGGCAGGCGCTGCAAGCTGTCAGCTCTCCTTCACGCAAACAACATTCACGTTCATCTGGTGCCACACGTTGCATGGCTGTTTGAGGCGATCTGATAAACAGTGCGTGACTGGGGCTTGGTTAAAGGAATAACAAACTCGAGTGAGTGAGGGTCCTAGCTCAAATGGGAAAAAAAGAGTGTGTGTGTGTGTTTGTGGAGGCAGGGGAACTATGTGCTGCAGTGAAGGAGCTGTCACGGACACACTGCCAGGTTTAACCAGGTCCTGACTTCTTGATAAGAATCAGAAACACAAAGCTTTCCTTAGACAGTCACGATAAAAAGACGAACAGAAAGGGAGACGTGTAAAATTTCCTGCACGGCTCAAGAAGACATAGAAAGGCTAAGCCCAGACTTGTTGAAACTTAAGTGACATAAATGTTAGAGTGGACTGTTGTCAACAATTACAGAAAGCTTGTTTGGTGTCAGTTGAAGGCTGCAGTTTCAATGTAGGGGGACTGAGTAATGTCTTTTGATACTTTTGATATATATATGTAGTTTTAGTTTCCACATTTGAAACTCTTAACATGTAACATAAGAACAAAATAACATAACGTAGGACAAATAGTCTCACATTCTCATCTCCAGTTATTCCGAACCTGCACCAGCACCTCTAAAGCTCACAAATTAATGTTTCAATCAATGATTTTTTAAATTATCATAACAAAAACAAAAAGCTGCACTATTTCTTGGCTGTGCTAGCTTTTGCCTGTTTCCAGTCTTTGTGCTAATCTAATATTAGCTAAGCTAACCGGCACACATACTGTATAGCTATACCATAGAGATAGGAAAATGTTATGATTCTACTCTGTAAAAAAAAACATGTACCCCTGCCTCCCCCAAGTCAAACTACTCTCTACTAAAGTAAGACTGTTTGATTTGCATCTCAATTTATGTAAATGGCTGTTGTTCAATTTCCTCTGAACCTATAATCTTAGCAGTGTTCCCAAATGCATTACAAAACAGATGTAAGATAGGAATGGCATATTTTAAAATGTCCTTTATGATTGTGTTTCTCAATGTCTTCTGTATAACTCCAGAATACATGGGTTATATGGTTTGCCTCGAGGTCACCAGGGTTGTTGAGTGGCAAGTTGTCCGCCTTTGGTTACGAGTGTTATGAAAACAAGTGGTATTCCCGAAGGCTTGAATGCCAAACAGTGCAGACATTCATTTAATTTTTCACGTGGTAAAAGTAATGGTGAAAGTGCATCTGTGCACATTTCTCTCCTCTATGCCTGCCAGGTAAAATATGTGGTGAGCGTACACGTGGTGCCTGTGATGAATTCAGTCAAAAAACACCAGAGTTTTTCTTGTGTGTGGGGGGGAAGGAGGGCAGTCAGGCAGAGTATTCGGGGGAACGCCTTGTTTTTGTTTTTCATTACAAGAGAGGGAGAGAGGGGAGAGCGGGGTGGAAGATGGTTGCCCATCGGCTCAAGTTACCATTTGGATGATGTGTATATATGGAGCGCTGCCTGGTGCAGCTGCACTCAAAGAGGCCCTTTTTCAACAACCGAGAGAAAGTCATCCACTCGCTCGGACCACGCTCCCTTTCCCCCAAAAACACATTCCCCCCTCCCCTCTGTGCTGCAGACCCCCAGCTCCTTCCTGCCCGCTTCCCCCTGGCTGCAATCCAAGTGCTTCATGTGGCTGGACTGGGGCAGGCAGGTTGGAGGTGGCCCCCGCCCCTGTCCTCAGAAGGCACTTGTTTTTTGACGAGGGTGTGTTGGTGTTGGCAGGGTGGAGCAGAGCCGTCGACGGGTGGGGGGATTGAGAAGGGGTAGGGGCTGGAATTGCCCCCTGGGAGAAGAGGAAATAAAAGAACAAGAGAAAAAAAAAACTTTCACACAGCCTTTTTTTCTTTTGGGAACGCCTTTATGCACCTGTAGAGAGGTAGAGGTGGTTTACAGGGCTAATCTTTATAACATGTGTTTAAACAATCTGGTGCATTTTTACAGGTACAATAACGTCCCGAGAAATGCAAGATGCAACCATCATTTAGAACTTTGGATTATTACGTGTATGTCCCTGAGACTGTTGTGTTGCCCGCAGGGCTGTCTCCGGCCGACCTCTAAATGAAACAGACGGGGCTAGTGAGAGGGTCTTACTTCATGTGAATAACAGAGGCGACGCCCTTCCTGAAAAAGAAACAGGGAATGGACTGTGTGTGTACTAGCTGCACTCTCTCGATCCTAGAGAGCTTCGTTTCTCTGATTAGGTTTATTGTGGTCGTGGCGATGGCCAGTGGAGACCTTGCATTGTAGGAGTTTGTTTACCGTTCCGACAGAGTTAGCCAAAGGAACGAGAGAGAAAAGGGGGAGGCTAGCTTAGAACAAAGAAACGGTTCATGGACAAGCGATTGAAAGGCCTTTATGAACAGGGCAGACAGGGGAGGTAATCTGCTAGAACAAAAATATAGTGAATAAAAGCACTTCTTTGACATAATATACAATACCAAACCAGAGTCAGCCAGTGTCCACACACATATTAACTTTGCATTGTTGTCCCTAAGACTTTAATAAACGTCCAAAAGGCTGCATTCAGTAAGCCGTTTTCATGGGGAACCAGGGTTGTTGGCCTGTCGGGCTTTGGCAGGGATGCTGGTTTCTCAGGGGCCACAGCTTGAGTCTTCAGTTCAATCAACAGAGCGATCAGAACAGACAAGAAGTTTCTCATGGCCGTTATTTTTGGGTAGTAAATGATTTTCACACCAAGTGTGACCGTGGGTTTAAGTCCTCTCCTTCAGTTCGAGTGTAAAGCTGAGATGGACAATGGTAATGCACCATAAGGCCAGTGCACAGTTCTACTGACGTTGGCGTGTTCCACTGCGACATTCCGCACATGCATTTGTGTCGTGGGTTAATGAATTTGTGCAGTGCAAGCACAATGTTGTGAATTCACACTCAAACTTCACTATAGTCACACAGGCAGGCAACGCCCAAAAGGGTTAGATATATAACATATACTTTATTTAAAAGCAGGAAGGCCTCTAAGGTAAGAGGGCCCTGCTGTGAATGTGTGTTAGTATTTCTTAATTACATCAGTGTAAGACATTGGCTCCCTCATGCTGGCTCACTTAAGCTTTACTAAGTTTAATTACACTAGATTCAGACTATTTCTTTATTGGAAACTCTGTTATACAATAATAATACGAATTATAACATTTATGTTGGTAAATTAACTATTTTCGTATTTTTATTGTGAATACAGGCGTTTGCATTGCAGATGCATGAGCTTTTTGATTCCTCATAGGAGTCTGAAAGCTTCTGCAAGGTATCATGAGTAACTAGCTTGACTCTGCACCCACTCAAACCTGTCAACATGCATCGTCTCACGGTCAATCCCAAAGTCACAACTGAAACCAAATCTGCAGAAAGCACAACCACCCTGATCATGTCGTTTTTCAGTTGTGGTTCTCACCGTTTCAGTATGTTTTCACGTCAGTATTTGTTTCTGCCCTTTAGGGATGTGCAAATGAGCTGTTGTCAGTCTGTTTATGTAGGTCCCTTCTATTTCTTTTTTTTTGCAAGTAAATGTCTGCTGACTCACCCTGTGCTTGTGTGTTTGCAGACGTGCCAAACTACGGCTGTACTTGGAGCAGTTGAAGAAGCTGGTGCCTTTAGGTCCAGACAGCACGAGACACACCACACTGAGCTTGCTGAAAAGGGCCAGGATGCACATCAAGGTACTTTCAAAATAAAATGCTCCTCCAGGTGTTATCGTGTTCACAACACATCGGTTTCTTTTTGCCTGTTTGATAGGTGAGCCTTTCAGAACCATGAATAATATGTTGATCTACAATGCCAATCGATAATTGACCATTTCTATAAATGTTTAATTGCTTGTCATTTATCCAGCAGTCTCTATTTGGTGGCTCCACCTTGTCAAATTAAAGTATTTGTTGCTTTTGTCTGAATTATAGCCTTGTAAATGGAATATCTTTGATTTCTTAACTTTCGTTAGAAAAAGCCAGCTATTTGAAGACATCACCAGGGGCTCTCGTAAATTGTAAATATGAACTATTTTCACACATTTTTACACTACATAAAGCAATCGACTTGTCAGAAAACATTGAAATAGTTGTAAGTTGCTGCTTTAGTGAGAAGTAAAACAACATGAAAGTGCCCTCAAAAAGTCCAGTTTCCCCCTTTTCCTTACAAGCTCCATTCTCCTGTTTCAAATGGTTTGGTTTTCTCTCACTTGCCGTCTTCATGTTCTCTAATCTTTCAATCAAAGCTGTTTCAAGGCCAGCCAGAAACAAATGCCCTCAAGACTGAAAGAAGGAAAGAAAGAAAAAAAAACATGCTAACATACAAGTCAACTAAAGTGGAATATACAGGATATTTGGTGGATGATCTTTAGATATGCGAAAGGAGATAATTGGATGTTAGGTTTGTTTAACTCCTCCATGTTTCATTAACTGTTGCAGTTCACACACACACACACACACACACACACACACACACACACACACACACACACACACACACACACACACCCCGAGAGACATAGACAGAAGATAAAAAGGCAGGATCAGTGACAGAGTAGGGCTTAACAAGAATCGTCAGTGCTTGCAGAATACTGTTTGATTCTGAACTATGCCATAGAGATGATGAGCTATCAAAGTGAGTAGTTTGGGACACGCTGTACTGATCTTGTTGTTTACAAGCAGCAACAGTGTGGTGGGTGGAAAATCCAGACGACGCAAATTTTTAACCCTTCATTTCCTGTTTATCGTGCATGTCCTCTCTGCTCTGGCGGGTTGCGCTAATTCTCGTCAGTGTGTCGCGTCTTATCGCCTCACAGTGGGGCCACATCTGTGTTGCTCTTCGCTTTGATTCACCACCGAAAACTTTCATATACAATTGGGTGCAAAATATAATCCACTTAAGACTTTAACAAGAGTTTGTGTTTTTTTTTGGACTGTCTAACCTCCAAACCTCATGCTGTCACTTTGCCACTTCCTCGTTACATGTTGAAATGGGTTGCTGTTAAATGCTTTCTTTTTTACCTTTGACAGAGGTTTGGTTGACAGGGGGATGACAGAAAAAAAAAGCTGGTTTCACAAGCATTCACACTGAGATGTGATAACAGTATATTACATTGACATCCACTGATTCCAATAATTATTAAAGAGGACATTTTATGAAAAACCAAACATTTCCTGTGTTTGGGCACACTTTTTAGGTTATTGGGGTCCCTACCAGCACCCACAAGCTTCAAAAAGACAAATATGTCAGTTTCTTCTGGGATGCTTATTTCTAAAAAGGGGGGATTTGACAGTCTGTTCCAAAAAACACCGACTGATGACGAAATTGGTCGGTTTTCATTAACATATTATACTCCCACGGGGAAGCTCACCAGAAACTCGGCAGTGGATTGGCAAATCAAGACGCCCCGTTGGTAACCACACACAGCTGAGCCTCCACTCGCTCATGCAACAACAGAGTAGAAGCAAGCTGCAGTGTGAGCTCAACCTCAATCTACCATCACACCCCACCCCAGCCTCGAAGCAGACCAGGGCTGAATGGATTTACTTAATTTTTTGTTAGGCTATGCCCAGCAAAGGTTGGCAATCTAGTGTGATCTGCCATTATACTGGAGTGTGTAGGAGATTGTGCCTGGAAGACTGAGAGACACCATCTCTCCTCTGGAAATGTAAGTAGTCCTATTTAAGAACAAATCTGTCCTTTTATGAATTCAATGTGTGTAATGTGCTTTAATTTATCCCTCCTATAATAACCAACGCCGATTGAAACAAGATAATGCAGCTGGGTTAAGTAGTTAGCGTTAGCGTCTGCTAGCTTAACCATTAGCTTTATGCTAACGGTTAGATCTGGGAGTCTGTCCATGACAGCCCCTGTGTGAAAAACAGACGGGGAAACTGTATGGTGTGTTGGAAACTGAAGAGTATTTGTTTGTTGTCGACAGTGTGTAGTTATGCAAGCAGTCGTGGTACATGCAGCAGTAGGCCTATTACATCTCCAGTGTAATGTACAATATAATAGACAGGAATACTGTAAGTTACCTCAGCTGCTGTTTGTTTCCTGTCCATTATATTTCAAAAAGCACACAGTATCACTCAGAACTCGTTGCTTCTTGAGCAAGGGCTATACTGAACTTATTAGTAGCCTATCTTATTTAATAATGAAAGAAAAAATATATTTTCATAGTTTGTAGCTTTGCCATAACTACAGATGTATGATGTATATTTCAGCTAGGCTACATGATATAACATTGAATGTGTCATGTTTTACAGATATGAGTGACCTGACGGACCACACTATCTGTTCCATCAGAGGAGACTGTTCACTGGGTGGGACAGGTGGTCTTCTGCAGGGCCCACCAGAAACAACTGGACAGTTACATACAAGTTATGGCTATGCTTCTGTTTGATATGTACACTTTATATTTCCATTTCACTGGCTATGAATAAACTGCTTTATTTTTAAATATGGTTTTGATCTTTTTAAAATGTAATGATACTGTTTTATAAGAAATCTTCAGAGAGATAAAGGGTTGAATTAAAAAACGTATAAGTCAATGCATGTAGATCGGTCAGAAAACTAGTCCAACATCCTGACTATGAAAATTTGAGTTTCAAGTAATCCTTTACTACACGAAGCAAACAGTGACAGTAAGCAACACAATACATTTTTTAACAGTAAAACTTTATTATAAATGAGTGATCATAATGCAAATGATACATTATCTGTTAGATATTGAAAGGGTGTCAGATAACTTGCAGCTCTGACTAATTATTTCTATACTTTTTTTTTTACAAAAGATAATGCCTTTCCAGTGAATCTTGACATGATACATTCCTTTCCTGCCTCGTTACTGTACATGTTTACATGTCACCTCAGCATGGCTTCACAACCAAAGCTTTTTCACTCCACTGGGTTGTAGATCATTCCACAGACCTGTAAAGACAAACGTAAAACAGGGTGTATGTTACAAGTTAGGAGGTGTTAGCATAAATACTTAGCTCATATTCTGTTATTGATTGTGACATATTTAAACTGTATTTACCTGAGGATTATGTCAGGGAAACCAGAAATCTTGATGCAATTTTCACAGTTTTCAGCTCAGACTCCTGCCTGACCAGGTTCAGTTGTAAAGCTTTTGGTTTAGAAGTGGTAAGTGTGCTGACATTTGCTGTAGAAATGAAGCTAAACATGGTAACATCGATCTCCATGCTGCATTGGCCAAAAGTAAACAAAACTGACAGCTGGGCGTGTGCCATGCCCATATACAGTATCTCACAAAAGTGAGTACACCCCTAACATTTCTTCAAATATTTCATTATATCTTTCCATGCGACAACACTGAATAAATGACACTTTGATACAATGTCAAGTAGTCAGTGTACAGCTTGTATAACAGTGTAAATTTACTGTCCCCTCAAAATAACTCGACACACAGCCATTAATGTCTAAACTGCTGGCAACAAAAGTGAGTACACCCCTAAGAAAAAATGTCCAAATTGGGCCCAAAGTGTCAATATTTTGTTTTGCCATCATTATTTTCTAGCACTGCCTTAACCCTCTTGGGCATGTAGTTCACTAGAGCTTCACAGGTTGCAACTGGAACCCTCTTCTACCCATTCATGACGACATCAAGGAGCTGGTGGATATTAGAGTCCTTGCGCTCCTCCATCTCCCGTTTTAGGATGCCCCAAAGATGCTCAATAGGGTTTAAGACTGGAGACATGCTTGGCCAGTCCATAACCTTTACCCTCAGCTTCTTTAACAAGCCAGTGGTCGTTCGGAGGGGTGTTTGGGGTCGTTATCATGTTGCAGTACTGCCCTGCGGCCCAGTTTATGAAGGGAGGGGATCATGCTCTGCTTCAGTATGTCACAGTACATGTTAGAATTCAATGAACTGTAGATCCCCAGTGCTGGCAGCACTCATGCAGCCCCAGACCATGACACTCCAACCACCATGCTTGACTCTAGGCAAGACACACTTGTCTTTGTACTCCTCACCTGGTTGCCGCTCCACACTCTTAACACCATCTGAACCAAATAAATGTATTTTGGTCTCATCAGACCACAGGACATGGTTGCAGTAATCCATGTCCGTAGTCTGTTTGTCTTCAGCAAACTTTTTGTGGGGTTTCTTGTGCATCATCTTTAGAATAGGCTTCCTTCTGGGATGACAACCATGCAGACCAGTATGATGCAGAGTGCGGCGTATGGTCTGAGCACTGACAGGTTGACCCCCCACCCCTTCAAGCCCTTCAGCAATGCTGGCAGCACTCATACGTCTATTTTCCAAAGCCAACCTCTGTGTACGACGCTGACCATGTGCACTCAACCTTCGTAAACTGGGCCGCAGGGTGGTATTGCAACATGATAACGACCCCAAACACACCTCCAAGACGACCAGTGGCTTGCTAAAAAAGCTGAGGGTAAAGGTTATGGCCTGGCCAAGCATGTCTCCAGACCTAAACCCTATTGAGCATCTTTGGGGCATCCTCAAATGGAAGGTGGAGGAACGCAAGGTCTTTAATATCCACCAGCTCTGTGATGCTGTCATAAATGGGTGGAAGAGGGTTCCAGTTGCAACCTGTGAAGCTCTAGTGAACTACATGCCCAAGAAGGTTAAGGCAGTGCTGGAAAATAATGGTGGCCACACAAAATATTTACACTTTGGGCCCAATTTGTAAATTTTTTCTAAGGGGTGTACTCACTTTTGTTGCCAGCAGTTTAGACATTAATGGTTGTGTGTCGAGTTATTTTGAGGGGACAGTAAATTTTCACTGTTATACAAGCTGTACACTGACTACTTTACATTGTATTAAAGTGTCATTTATTCAGTGTTGTCCCATGGAAAGATATAAAGAAAAATGTGAAGAAATGTGAGGGGTGTACTCACTTTTGTGAGATACTGTAGGTTGGTATAGAGTAAATGAGCAGCGCGGTGCATGCACGCCCATATAGATCTGACCAGTCAGAGCAGACCAGGATTTTTGCGAAGGGGGGTAGATGTCAAAACCAACCTTTTGAGATAGAGAGCAGAGAAGGCTGGAAAAGGCGATGAAGAAATGGGAAATGGTAGAAAACTAATGGGTTGTTTGAACAATAAACCATTAAAACCTTTTCTAGTAGACCTCGGAAATACACATTTAAACCCGAGTTTTTGTATATGTCCCCTTTAAATAATATGGTTATCCTGAAAGAAATTTTTCTATTGTACACTTGCATTAAAGGGGACATATTATGCTAAATCTCAGTTTTAAAGGTGTATTTCCAAGGTCTACTAGAAAAGGTCTTCATGGTTTATTGTTCAAAAAACCCAATAGTTTTCTACCATTGCCCATTTCTTCATCGCCTTTTCCAGCCTTCTTTTGCCTCTATCTCAAAAGGTTGGTTTTGACATCTACCCCCCTTCGCAAAAATACTAGTCTGCTCTGACTGGTCAGATCTACATGGGCGTGCATGCACCGCCCTGCTCATTTACTCTATACCTACCTACATGGGCATGGCACACGCCCAGCTGTCAGTTTTGTTTACTTTTGGCCAATGCAGCATGGAGACCAATGTAAACATGTTTAGCTTCATTTCTACCACAAATATCGGCACACTAACCTGTTCTAAACTAAAAGATGTACAACTGAACCTGTTCAGACAGGAGTCTGAGCTGAAAACTGTGAAAATGGCATCAAGATTTCTGATTTCCCTGACATTATCCTCAGGTAAATACTGTTTAATTATGTCACAGTCAATAACATAATTTGAGCTAAGTATTTATGCATAAACTCTCTAAACTGGTAACATACACCCTGTTTTACGTTTGTCTTTACAGGTCTGTGGAATGATCTACAGCCCCGTGGAGTGAAAAAGCTTTGGTTGTGAACCGATACTGAGTTGACATGTAAAAATGTACAGTAACCATAATGGAAAAGAATGTATCCTGAATCATGTCAAGATTCACTGGAAAGGCATTATCTTTTGTAAAATGTATGGTTGAAATAATTATGCTTTAGGTTTGTCAGAGCTGCAAATTATCTGACAACATTTCAATATCTAGTAGATAATGTATCATTTGTATTGTGATCACTCATTCATAATAAAGTTTTACCGTTAAAAAATGTATTGTGTTGCTTACTGTCACTGTTTGCTACCTGTAGTAAAGGATTACTTGAAACTCACATTTTCATCTCGCTGAAGATTTTCTCTGATAAAACAGTATCATTACATTTTAAAAAGACCAAAAACATCCTTAAAAATAAAGCAGTTTATTCATAGCCAGTGGAATGAAAATATGAAGTGTACATATCAAACAGAAGCAAAGCCATAACTTTTATGTAACTGTCCAGTTGTTGTTGGGCCCTGAAGAAGACCACCTGTCCCACCCAGTGAACACATCCTCCTCTGAAGGAACGGATAGTGTGACGGTCTTGGTGGCTCCGTCCGGCTCCATCAGGTCACTCAGATACCTGTAAAACATGGCACATTCAATGTTACATCATGTAGCCTAGCTGACATGTATAGGCCTACATCATACATCTGTTATGGCAAAGCTACAACAAATTCAGTATAGCCCTGGCTCAATAAGCAACAAGTTCTGAGTGATACTGTGTGCTTTTTGAAATATAATGGACAGGAAACAAACACCAGCAGAGACAACTTACAGTATTCCTGTCTATGTGTACATTACACTGGAGATCATGTAATAGGCCCACTGCTGCTTGTACTACACACTGTCCGCAGACTTATTGCGGTGTGTACTTGAGCTATACAATCAGACAGCTAGCAGGTAGCAGGATGAAGCTATTAAAAAAAATACTCTTCAGTTTCCAACACACCCTACAGTTTCACCGTCTGTTTTTCACACAGGGGCTGTCACGGCAGGACTAACGTGAGCTCACAAAAGAGCCAAATAACAGTCACTGCAAAAGACTCACAGCTCTAACCGTTAGCATAAAGCTAACGGTAAAGCTAGCAGGCGCTAATGCTAACGACTAAACCCCGCATTCTCTCATTTCAGTCGGTGTTGGTTATTATAGGAGGGATAAAATAAAGCACATTACAGACATTGAACTAACAAACGGACAGAATTATTTTTAAAATAGGACTACTTACATTTCGGACGGATGGTGTCTCTCAGTCTTCCTGGCACAGTCTCCTCCACACTCCAGTAAAAAGGCTTTGATCACACTAACAGATTGCAAACCTTTGCTGGAGATAGCCTAACAAAAAATGAAGTAAATCCATTCAGCCCTAGTGTGCTTCGAGGCTGGGGTGTGATGGTAGCTTGAGGTTGAGCTCACACTGCAGCTTGTTGTTGCATGAGCGAGTGGAGGCTCAGCCAGGTGTGTGTGGTTACCAACGGGGCGTCTTGATTTGCCAATCAACTGCCGAGTTTCTGGTGAGCTTTCCCGTGGGAGTATTTATGATAATGAAAAACCGACCAATTTCGTCATCAGTCGGTGTATTTTGGAACAAACCTTCAAATCCCCCCTTTTTCGAAATAAGTGTCCCAGAAGAAACTGACATATTTGTCTTTTTGAAGCTTGTGTGTGCTGGTAGGGACGCCAATAACCTAAACAGTGTGCCCAAACACCGGCAATGTTTGGTTTTTCATAATATGTCCCCTTTAAGTCTCTTTTTTGTTGTGTTGTCTTTATATCAACACATGAAAAGAAGGTTATTCAATAGAGCTCATTGATTTAGGTAGGTTTTCTGCTGTTAGCCTTGATTATTTGTGTGTGTGTGTGTGTGTGTGTGTGTGTGTGTGTGTGTGTGTGTGTGTGTGTGTGTGTGTGTAAAACATCTTTCTTTTACATATGAATTAAAAGTGTTTCTGAGTCCCTCATCTACATAATCCCCAAAAGGTATCGGTGGGATTTTTTGGGGGGGTCTGAGTGTCCAGTGAACGTTTTCATTGATTTTTGGTGTTTTTGCGTCTCTGTGCAGAAGTTGGAGGAGCAGGACAAGAAGGCTTTGAACACAAAGGAGCAGCTGCAGAGAGAGCACCGCTACCTCAAACGCCGCCTGGAGCAGCTTTCCGTGTCCGGATCGCTCGAGCGCATCCGCACTGACAGCATGGGCTCGACAATCTCCACGGACTCCGAGCAAGGTACGCTGGCTCTAATAGGGAAACCGGCTAGTAAGCCAGTTTGAATTCTCCCATCAACGATGTTTGTTCACTACTTTCAATTTTGTCTCGTGGGTCGAAGCGTTATCCACTGTGGCTCTGCTGTTTTGGTTCCGGCGGTGTGATATTTTGTTCACAGCTTTGTCAGGTTTCATCCATCAAAATGACAAACGGTAATCAGTCGTCCTCTGAGGTCAGGGCCATTACTTTTCCCCCCACTACTGCATGCTTTATTTCAAATGTTATCATCCTGACACCCCAGCACATAGTTTGAGATTTAAATCGCCAGCGTATTTTATAAGAAGTGCCCCGAAAGTCATGGCTAGGTGTGGAGAATTGAGAAAATTGGCAGAATTTTGAACTTCTCACTCTTCTCATTCTTCACGTAACTATTTGTCTCTTTGTGTTTTCAACCCTGTGCAACAATACAAATTCCTTTTAGTTTGAAAATGTGCACCTGTTATCTGCTTTCGGACGACTCATCGTGTCTCGAACCTCTCTACGATGGCTTGCTTGGGCCGCTCAGAGCGGCTTTGTAATACTTTTATCATTGGATGCAAACTTGTGTATTATCTAGTTTTTGAGCATGACCCGGATTTAAGGGTGAATTATGCAGTTTACCATGGCACCAGCCTCCCCCTTGAAACGCTTAGTTCGCGCCATTACATGTCGACTAATCCTGGATGAAGGTAAACACACAAGCAGTTGTTTATCAATGGACAGGGATTAGCCGTGGGAGCACAAAGATCTGCCTGTTTGCCCAGAGTTAATAGCCGCCAAAATCTGGGTTTAATCCACCAGCGCAGCAGGCCCCCCTGATAAATATGCCGACAGCGGGCGGAAATAAACAGTTTCACTTATTTTTTTCTATTTTTTCCCGAAATTAACCTAAAATAACCTGGTGCATTTTCTTTCTTTTTTTTTGCGTGCAGATGTGGACATCGAGAGCGTGGAGTTCACTCCTGTTGAGGTGGACAGTGTGGACAGCATCAGCGACGGCGAGCTAGAGGAGGAAGAGGAGGAGGAGGAGGAGGAGGACCACTACAGCCTCCAGAGCAGCTCCAGCGACACCAGCTACACAGCCACACATTCCCACAGACTGCAGCCACACCACTGCTAAGACGCCTCGCGGCCATCTTTCTCCCAAACCAGCTTCCTCCAACATTTGCCCTTTCCACCTGCAATCGCCAACGCCACCCACTACCTACAGACCCTTACCCTCAGACCCCGCTCCACACTGGCGGTACACTCTGAACCTGTTTTTCCTCCATTCCTGGCCCCAGGAAGCAAACAGGGCTGAAATGCCACTTAAGCCTTCCTGACCCTCACCTGACCACTGACCCTACCTCACCCTACTATATCCTGCCTGAACCTTTCCCTCCTCCCGACACGCCCTGCCCTCACAACCCCTACCTAGTGTTTCCGCAGGCTCAAGAGAGAGAGAAAGCAGAGTTTTTTTGAAAAATGTAAAGGGGGACTTCTGTGGTGTGGTCGACAGCTTTGACTTGTTAATCAGGATTTTGTCAAGTGCTCGTATGTGTGTGTGTGTGTGCTTTGGTGCAGGCAGAGACAATGTCTGAGCCAGGGAGTTTTAGAAAGGTCCAAAATAAAATACAAGCTTCACATGATGTCATCAGGCAATAATACACCACCAAGTCATTGCACTAGGTTTGTGACGTCAAAGGTAAAGCACTTCTGCTATATATGCAAAAATTAGAAGCTTGAAAGTTATCTACATCTCACAGTATCTTCCCTTTTCACATTAGTATTCAGATTAAGAGTAAGGTATTGCAGATGGCTGGATCGGGCCGATTTTCAGCCAAAGACAAACTGAAAAAGTGACAGAGCTGTAGAAAAGAAGAAAGAATGCATCTATGGATGAATAGTTGCTGTCCAAAGCCTCATGTCTCCCTCTGGTTGGGTTGCCTAACCACTACTCCACACTACTGACCACTACACTATACCATCCTATGGTGTGGATGGACTACTATGTCACATTAAAAAGAAATAAGGAATTGCCTAAAACTCTATTCCTTAAAAATATATAAATCTCCAGTTTCCTTCTCAGTAGCGAATTGATGTAGCAATAAATACGAGAGGCAGGTGCTTCCTCTGAGTGTTTAAATGATTCGGGTGAACGATGAGGTGTTACGGAAGACTTTTTTAATAGTATTTTTTACATAAGATGCCAAGTGGGTGCTTACAGAGTGTTGACTTGCAGAAAAAGGGGCAGTCCTCCTTTTTCTATTTCACTAATGGATCCTCCTCTTAACTCACGGTGCAATTTACCCAGAATGTGTCTTTCTCTACAGCTCTGTGGCTTTTTCAATGCAGTGTTCACGTGTGTCTGGATTATGTTTTGTCATTTGGTGCTGATTAACAAAGTCAAAGCTGTGAAAGAAAAGGAAAAAAAAAAATATATATATATATATTAAAAAAGGCCAGCTCTAATGACTTGCTTTCTATAGAGGTGTTTGTTTTAGCTAACATAACAAACAAATCATCACATACAGTTGGACTTTTAATTCTTATAGCAAGACTAAAACAAATCTTATTTTCTTTCTGCTGTTGCTTGTGTCTGGAGCTTCCGGGCCACTGCTGAAGACCAATGTAGATAACATTTTCCTTTCTCTTAGCTTGTCTGTAACTTATGCACAATAGTCACTATTGACGGAGGAGGCGCATCTGTCGCTCTCTGACCATTTAATAACCATTAGGCCTCAGTCTGTGGCGGTCTTTAGAGCTCGGCGTCCCGACACCTACAAAAAAAAAAAAAAAAACTAGGGCCAGTCCACCATGGCGGGTCTGAGCAAAAAAACAATTATAAACTACAAAAGACTCAGAAAAACGGAAAAAAAAGCTACTCGTCACTAAATGTGAGATTAGCCAGTGTAGTCTATATTTCTTGTATTCAATTTTGTATTATATTTTCCTAAATGTTCTCTTGTAATGAAAAGACAAAAAAGTGAGTATATCTATATCTATATATAATTATATATGAATATGAAAGACAGACAGACATAAGGCCATGCTTGTTGAAGGGAGAGTGAGGGCAGGTGAGCTGATACACTGGCCCCTCTCCCTTGGGTGACTCTCCTGCTGTCATTCTGTGCCTTGGTGAGCCTTCAACCTCCCTCCTACTCCTCCCCCCACCTCCTCCCCACCCTCGGCCCCTACTCAGGTCCCACTCCCCTCTCGCTGATCCCCCCCCCTTCCCCCTTACCATGCCAAAACACTTCCATGAGCAAGGGGGCACTCCAAGGGAAGACGTCGTTCTAAATGAATATTTAGAAGGAAAGAAAGCCCCCATGGTCTCTCTACTGAGTAAGCCGCTGTTTGTTGTACACCCTGTCCAGGCACTCCCCACCCTATTGACGCCCGCTCGTCTGCCAGTGTCGCCTCTTGTCACAGAAAAAACACACACACACTGGTAAACTCCCATGGCAGCTTCCAGTCGCCCCGAATGGTCACCAACGGGGTTTTAAAACTTTTGGGCTTGAAGCATTTATTTTTTTCATGTTTTTTTTTCTTTCTTTGTCATTTGACTATTATTGTATGTTGACTATGTGTTTTTATTCAACGGGGGAGTCACAGGGAGAGGAGCGATAAAAGAATAATCCAATCAATGGCAGCTTAAGGTGTTATCCTCCGCGCTCCCAGTGGTCCGTCCCAGTAATAGTGTTACCCGTTGATCAGGGGACCTCTCGAGACACAGCAATATTACCATCGTGTGCTTTCTGAGGGAGGGTGGGCGGGCAGGTTTATTTTTAATTTTTTTTAAAGACAAGCAGGTGGTTTTGCTTTTGACTCTGTGGTGCATTTTTTTTGGTGACCAACTCTAGATTTTGTTTTGATGAATTTTCCCTCCTATCTGCACTCTCCATACACTGAAGGAGCGCAAAAAAAAAATGTTAACTAGAGATTTTAAAAATAACTTTTTTTGAAAAAGCTGTTTTTATTTGTTTTGTCATTGAGAGTTTACATTCATGTCAAAGGATTTGTACATGAGTTTGTAGCAAAAAAAAGTCCTTTTTCAGTTTGTTGGTCAAATGAACAACTGGGTAAACCATTATTAAATGGTATAAAGTCTATTCTCTTGCACAGAACCTCCCAGTAGAAATGTGACCATGAACATGGAGGGGCCAGGTATGAGATTATAATTGTTCAGTGGCATCATTGAAAAATGTACATAGTACACACTCACAGAAAGAGTGGCTTTAGAGCCGTTGGCTTGACATGGTAACATTTAGTTTGAATGCGGAATGAATTGTGTTTATGGAAATCATTTTAATGATGTGCCTTGTAAAAAGTTATTTTCTTAAAAAAAAAATTAGATATTGTACTTATTATTGAAGACTGTTGCTCTTATTTTCAACCCCTAAAGAGGCGACAGAAGATGTTACCGCTTACCACTTCATTGCAAAAAGGTAGAACATTTATGTCGAGAAGCGCTTCACATAACTTCAGTTGAGATCAAAGCGTCATTTAAGAGTCATCGTAGAGACGAGGGGACTCAGTTCAAACAGGGTCGATTTGAGAGCAAGTACAGAGGTTCTGATATTTGCATATATGTTGCTGTTTAGGGAAGTCTGAGGGAAGACAGAGAAAGGGTAGAAGACAACATCTATACACCCGAGCCTGCTGAGTAATGGTGCTTGAAAAAAAATAAAAAAATCGACAAACCGACTTCAATGAATTATTATTCCTGCCAAATAACATGTCACTTTTTAAAAACCTTTTCCACACCGACTATTAAGAAGAGTTACTTTATATAATTCCAGATGAATAGCTTTCACTACTTGCAGTCTTTAGGTAAGCATCCCACTTTCCTAACTCTGGCCTTTATGTATTTTCTCCTTATATTCTTTTTTGCATCTTTACGTATCGGGGTGATGCTCCAAAGTCAGAGACAGGTTAGGTGTCACACCAGCATTATGGTTGATCTTTTGTACACCATGAACCTAGAGGCTGGAGAGGAGAGCGAGCCGAGAAGAGGGCAGGGGGGAATTTTGGTCTGGGCTGAGATAACGTGCAGAGTAGGGAGAGTTCTGTGCCAGAGACCTGTGAATATGTTCCTTTTTAGCAGATGTGTAATATACATTCAGAAGATGTTATATAAGTTCTTTTTTTGTGTGTGTGTGCGTGTGAGCGTGTGTACATGTCTACCTGGTGCTGGCTATATTTGAGCAAACACTTGAAGGTATTGTATATTCTCTCATTGTAATATAATAAAAAAATGTTTTATACATAAAGCTGCTGCAGCCTCATTATTGCCCATTGTAGAGATGCACCGTGTGGATTTACGGACACTTGGTATTGTGGTGGAAACCTAGCACTGTGCCACAGAGCAGCAGGAATATGCAGATACAGCTGCTCCGATAGTACAGCACTTCCTGTTTGGATTGTGCAGCTGTGAAACCGATCTGTAGGCTGGAATATTAACTAGATTGTAAAGATCAGGGTTAATTTTTTTGTCAGTTGCAGCAGAGAAAACTGGTGAGAGGCAATTTGAAATCAATAACTTATCAACGTTTATTCAAGCTTATTTTGACAATGAGTAAACAAGACAAAAACTTTGGACTTTAACATACATTTAAAATGCTTTCTGAATTTTAGTGTCAAAACATGCAACAACTCCTAAATTAAAAGTCCAATGGATTTGGTTTTGATATATTCGTTCTCAACATATTGCTACCACCTGTTTAAAACAACCCTAAATAAACCCTTCTTCTTTTTTTTTTACAAAAAACTAAATAATGAATGCTAAATAATTCTACATACTTTTAAAACATAATTCAAGTCTTGCAGCAGAACAAATCTAGACAATTCCATTTTAAAAAGGGGAATGCAATCACTGAAATGTTTACAATTAATATCACCTTCATCACTGCCTAAGTGTCAGATCAACAGGCAGATTAAAATAAACTCATCTAAAATACTCTCACTATGTTTTACTTATATATATATATATATATATATATCTACATTTTTTATATCTATATATTACAGAATACTGTAGATCGTGTGCGTTTGAAAGTAGGAAGTTTAGTGTCCAGAAAATATCAGACAAGGAAGAAATTAGGAAAGAGACCTTGTCTTGATAGGGCTCACTGTTTAATTATCCCGTGTGCACATTTAAATATTCAATTATGACCCTTCTTGCTTTAGTGCAAATAAAACTACACAGTCACAGTATTAAGATTTGGTCTAATGTGAACTTTAGGTTGGACCAACAACCAAAGCGTAATAAAATGTGGCTTGAATTGCTGAAAGCGAAAGAAGAGTTTGCTGAAGTAAAATAGATAAGCAACATATATGGCAAGACATAAAAAATTTGCATTTTATGCCTGACCCAGTTAAAGCAATAAAAGTGTTCTGCTGGTCATAATCTGAGTGTTTCCACAAAGGCATTGTTTCATAAAAAGACTCAAGACTCAATGACAGCTGAGAGAGATGACTGAAAGCTGAGAATGAAGAAAATATAAGCTAGAAGTGAACAGAAGAGAGCCAATCCAACAGAGGTGAAAAAACAAACAGATTCCAGTGTTGGGTAAAGTATCAGCAAGATCGCAGAAAGCTTCAGACTAGTTGTGTTGATGCGAGATGATCAGAAAAAGGCATCATGTTGAGTCCATGTCACCTGTGCAGTAGTTGACACACTGTCCTGTCAGACGTACTGCTGTGGTTTCTGTGGGACAGCAGCAGCTGAAGCCAGGCTCTTGGCCGTCTCTTTGGCAATTTCCGACGCATCCTTCACTGTGTCCCTGAGCAGCCGCTGGGGTGTCTCTCCTGCAAGAGAGAGAGAGAGACAGAACCATAGTGACAATAATGCAGGTTGTTTTTAGCTGACATTGACATAATATGTAACATCGCTGGCTTCATCAAGCTTTTAAAGTGATGCCTTTTTATGTTAAGACATGGCTGACTTTTTACATAAAAAGGTTTCCTAAATGGCTTAGCTCAGACATGACAGGACATTAATGGAAACAAAGGCCTTTCTGAAAGAGGTTTTATATAATGGAATGCAAGAAGGAAAAGTGACTAAACTTATATCATCATGGTCGTGCCCCCAAAAAGTCAGCACGTCCATATTTGCATTCTGTTGCAAAACTGCCTCCTACTGGATTCAGTGCTATGTGCTGCAGAGTCTATTTGTGTCTGACACCGCTGTGAACCCTCAAACTTAAAGTACCTCACAGGAGAACAACAACCAGGATCACAATATAACGGAGCAGTTTCCCTAAACTGTATTTGCTGCATTGTGGCAGAGGGCGGAAACCTCTTCACATTTGGTCGTCGGCAATAACTGGAGGGATTGGATCTGTGTCATCTAAAAAAAAGGGGGGGGAAGATAACATCAGCTCTTACTATTATTAAATAGGCGGAGAGGTGAGGCACTAGCAGCAGATTTCACTTGTAAATGTCAAACTGGTTTCCTTTTCCTCACCACAGCGGAGTTGATTTCTTGTGTACGTTTGCTTCACTGACTGCGTCACGCTCTCTCGTGCATTGGCCCCCATTTACTCTAGCTTAAAGTGAAAGGCGACTGGTTGTGTGAAAATAAAAAGTTCCAATCCTACCTCAGGTTCTTTCTAGAATATCAGAGAAATCTCAGAAATAAAAAAATACAGTCCTTGAGGTGTTTGGTGCAGTCTGACGAGAGGTGGGACGTGTCCATCTGTCCGTCCCTCTTTGTGCTGTGGTATCTCCCGTGACTTCTCACACACTACTGGTCTGGCGGTTTCTAGCGGTTGATGATAGCAGTAATGCTAATCAGCTGAAAATGTATTCACAACTAGAGATCAGGAGGAGGCTGCTGAGCTTCATGTTAAAAATAACATATGTGGACCTGTGAGATGAGTACTGACATTCAATCTGATCTATAAAGGCAGAAAAAAAGCATCAACTCCAGGTCACATAATAGTAAAGGCAACAAAGAGAAGCAGGTAAACTGCATGCAATCACAGCATCAGCATTACATAAATCCATCCTACACATGACATCGCCCTCTACAAACGGTCCCTCACACTCTCCACCATCCTGTCCTATCAGAAAAGAGTTTTATTGGAAAAATCTTAAAATGAAAAAAAAAAAAAAATCAATAATTGTTTTAAGTTATTGAAGCAACATCGCTGGAGGTCCTCTCTGATCTACGCCACTTGTCATTGACTATACTGCCATACAATGGCAAAATGTGGTAACTGACACTATTTAAAAACAGTACACACACACAGGGGTTTGCCCCTTTGTTCAAATTAAATCCAGTTTGTGAATTTGAATTTCCATCTCTATACCCAACCCAGTCAATTTCTAAACGGCATAAGGTGAGAACTGCATAAGACAGAAGCGTAATATGCACTTTGGTTTTGCATTCTTATACTACAATACTACATTTTATTTTGATGTTTATGTAGCATACTTGTTAGCTCTTTGTAACAATTATATGAACATCAAAATATTGATGCATGTCAAATTTGAAAGATTTCTGAATCAACTGTAATTCAGCTTGACTGTAACTAACAAGATAAAAAAATTGTTATTTTAAACTATGCTTAACAAAAAAATATTGATCACAAGCATTTTCCAGTCTGCAGTGGTTATATTCGAAATATAGCTGTAACTAATTTTCCTTTTAAAGTTACGAACATGATTCTTTTTTAAATGTTTTATCTCAAACAAATATGCCATTAAGGTCAACTAAACTATACACCATCTACTTCTATACAAAAGTCACTTTACCCTCAAGACAAATACAATGTGTATCTGCTCACACAACAGCCACTACCTCAGCTACAGTCCACTGTGTGAGGCTCATGTCACAACCCCGGGCCAGGCCAGGGGTTGTGACAGATGCCCCACAGCTAACATACTTACCACAACGCCCAGCCTGATGCCAATCCCTGCAGTGCCATCAACAAAGGGGCAATGGGACAGAATCACAACAATGGAAGAATATCCTTTCAGAAAACAGTATGCTGCATCAGCATAAAACACAGTTTGGGGCATAATATAACCTCACTTGTCAGGACCCACTGTGGATTTGCACAGGGCAAATTAAGAGTCGTAATTAAAGCTATTTTATTTTATTTTTAAACTAAAAATCCATTTCGAACATCAATATTTTCTGGTTCTCTTAAAAGGTGAAGTAAGCGATTTATTTATGTTAATATAAATGTTCAATCGCTCTTTATTCATACAGTGATCACTTACATAGTGTGCGCGTTTCATTAAACCCGCTCTGCGTGTAATCAGCAAAATAAACTTTTCTATGAAGCCTTTTCTGATATCCAATCAGAAGAGAGAACGCTACAAACTGGCACCCGTCTCACTGCAGGTGCACTCGCAGAGCGGCAGATCGGTGAATGTGTATGCGCTTACAATGGCGGAGCAGGTAAAAATCCTTCCCAATGTCTGTTTTGATGGTTTTTATCATGTTTTATCACACTGACATATCTGAGATGATGCTAGAGAACTTGCTGCTTGAAGACCGCAGTGCATTAATGTGGTGACGTGAAGGGACTGCTACCTGCAGTCAGTGACAGGAAGTTAGCTAAACTGACCATTCAACTTACTGAACCTTTAATATAGCATATCATTTAATAATCTATCAAAAATCCATCAAATCTAAAAATTTGGGATTTGGAAGTCTGTACGTCTCTCCTAAGAGTTTCCTGCCAGCCAATAATCCGATCCCCTTCACACTTGATTGGTGTGAACCTGAGGACCCAAGGGAGTACAGTGCTGAGGGTAAAATTTTGTGGATCAGCTGTTCTATAGAATAAGGCGAAAGCACCTCGCGCACCACTATCGTAACGGCTTGAATAGAAGTGTATTCAAATCCAATAATAAAATTAATTGTTAGACCTTGTTGTGATGGCGGCCACACATTTGGACATGTGCATTTCCCACAGCTGCCGCCATTTGTTACTAAAGACCTGCACCTTTAATTAGCTCAATTAGTTATTATAGAGTTTTTTTTAGGTACTTTTAGTATTACGTGCTTCACAGTATTTTATTCATGCAACTCTTGGCTACAAACATAGCTTTGGTCCAGGCCTGCATTCATAAATACAAGCTGTTTGTCACTGTAGTTTCCATGGTATCATATCCCCCTACAGTCCCATGATATTTTTAAGCAACAAGGACCATTTGGTTGCTTTGTGTACCCGTTTCTAAGGCAAACATGTAGGCGAAGCAGAGGGGCTTAACTTAAAACAACCTTGCAATTATTAATTAATGCTTCAAACTATTTTGTACCACTTGAGTACATTTTGTACAAAAAAAGCAACATTAGGATCTTATATAATCAAACCCTAAATATGTAAATCAAATAGAGTAAAACGTGACGCAGTCCAATGTTTTGAGGAAAGAAAGTCCTAGTTTTCTCATTTCCAGAAATGGCAACAGCTAAAAATAAACAATGTTTTGTTTCCCTCTTGTTTTTCCATGACACTTCCCCCCTGTTTCTGGTGGTGGAGTGTACATACCCTGTAAGTTGGACAGTGCGTATTCCAGGCCTTTCATGGACTTCACCTGGTTGCTCTTGAAGCGGGCCAATCCAAACTCCTGGGAAAAGACAGAAAAGGGACATGGCTTTGCATGGGGAGGACGTCTGAAAAACAACTTAGCAAACAGTTACCCTTCTCTGTCTCATTTTCTCTGGGGATTTCAAAGCAAGCCTGGTATCTTCCACGTCTCATTATATCAATTTTAGGTTGACGTATTTTTGGCACCATTTTCACTTCTCCCCTCAAATCGGCAACTTCTTTATTTTGGCTTTTACACACTGGCTCCCACGCCACCTCTGCTCATATACTCTGACCTACAAATCTAACTAAGGGCTTAAAGGGATGATTCTGTGTGTTCCTCTAGGATATAAACACGTGTTCAAACTGAAGCATAAATACTTATTTCTACACTCTAGGAGAGATATAATTAGGCATTTCTCAATAAATATAAGTATGCTTTGCTGCCATCGTACTACTACTACTACTACAGCTGTATGATATTCTATTAATATTTGACTCATTTGAAGAACATAATGGCTCTTTGAAGCTAAAAGAACATACAAAGAAAAAATAATATGCTGAAAATGCACTGTAAATTATGCTCAAAGTAGTTTAACATGTTGGTTTGAGTACAACTTGTTGCACAACAAAGGTGAAAGTACCTGAATAGGCCTGGAGAGGCCGTAAACATTTGAGGATATCCACGCTTCTCGTTTAATCTGGGTGGTGGCTGGCTGATCCGCGGAGTCTCGGAAAACACAACGCTCCTCAACAGACTTCCAGAGAGAGGAGAGAGGAAGGTGACAGCAGGTTAAGACATAGGGCAAGGCAGTGAAGTTGCTTTAGTTAATCACAGAGTTCAGAAACTCTGGAGGAGGTCAAATAACAAAAATAAAATAAAAAATTAACCTAGTGATTTGACTTCCAGATGTTTGAGAGCTGATTTGTAGTGATAACACATGATATAAGCAAAAATATCCACTTTACTCTTCACTACAGTAGTAAAAACAAACGTTACATTAAGCATCGAACATTTGACCATCTTAACTAATAAGTCATAATAACATATCAAACAAATGAGCACAGCCAATTCAAGTTGGGTGGTGTCCTGCCATTTTTCAATTTGATTTGGTTGAGTATGGCCATGGCTGGATCCAAACAAATTCTCAATTCAAAATCAACTTTTTTGTAAACATTTAAAATAAATGCCGCCAACACCATTTTATTTATTTTTTAAATCTGAAGAAGCTCAAAGTCCAAAGCAGTAGGAGACAGTTTAGTTTTGCAAATGTTACCGGAGTCTTTTGCACATTTGAACACTGTATTCTCCCAGACTCGTCTTTCTCACATTTATCAATGTTTTTAAAATACAATTTATTTGATGACGACCTGTTATTCATCTAATCTTTCAGGTTTGTGTCAAAAGGCAGTAGATTAAAAAACATCAGTGGCATTTATCCATCCCTGCATTAGTGTACCACAGAGAGAGTGTGATATTACACCTAAGAGAGCTGCATTAAGTCATATCAAGTTCCTTCTTCCTTGGGAGATTATCAAATCTGAGCTGTGTTCAAACGCTGCACTCCTTTGAAGATCAGCCTGATTGAACTAATATTTGCTCCTCTCTGGGGTTAGCTGCTAACATGTGACTGCACTGTGCAAAGAGCAGACATAGCACATAGATAGTTCAGAGTTTATCTACTCAGACAGGCGAGGAGGAACCGCAACACTAAGGAACAAGAATTATTTTAAATGAACGAACTGATTTTGAAACAAAGAAAAAATATGAATCTTGAGGTATAAGGTGTGTAATGAGATCTAACAATGATGTCAGATCACAGTAACATACAGTATGTGCTCTACTTCTATCACTGAAGCAAGTTGATAACCACTGGCGGCGATCAGCCAGAAGATAGTAAGTATAATTTACTCTTTAAACCTGAAATAACTGATTCTCTTAGACCACTTTGGGGCAGCGGAAACAAGTTGCGAACATAATATTCACATCACCACCTTTAAAATTGATTTGTCAATCTTGACAACAAACAGTTTCTTATCTTACAGCAGTTAGTTATGAAGCAACATAATCAATCATGTGGTGCTGTGTTTTTGGCCACCTGATAAACATAGGTTTTTGGTCTCAACCAAACTCCTGAGGGAATTATCTAGCTCTTTGGCTGCTAAATGCTTCACTATGTTCACTAGCTAGTCACCACTTATGTCTGCATGCAGCCTGGTTGAGAAGGTAGCATACAGTGAGTTTTCAAAGCTATTTAGCTGAAAACAGCTGCTCGCTGTAGCTGACAATGATGCTATATGAGAGCAAATGAGAGCATTGAGAAGTTGTCAGCTGGACAGCTAAATAATGCAATGTGTTTAACCTTTCCCCTGATTGACCCCTTCACATTGTCATTTGATACATTGTTATTAAATAAAGAGGTGATTACAGCTGCCTTAAGATACTCAGGCAGGCAAAAACATGCTTCAGTCAATATTAGAGATTTGTCTCTGAGTGCAGGACACTAAAACATTAATAAAAAAAACAATTGATAGCTATATCCGTACAAGAATTGTTCATAAGAAAGAGAAGGATTACACAGTATGAGCAACAAAGCACAGACAGCTCACCATGAGTGTGGTGTGGTTGAGGTTCCAGGTGTATGTGGTCAGGCTCCTGTTAACAGGGTCCACGATGGAGTCCTCAATGATGTAGACAGAGCGCGACATGCCGGAGGGGAAGATCCTCTCCGCCCAGCGAGGCAGCCGGTTGGTCTTCATGAGGAGGCGTCTGGAGAGGAGCCTGTGGTCAGCAGTCACCTCCCGGTACACAACGTCCTCTGTGAGAACATGGGTGCTGATCCAAACAAAACACACAGCTGTTTTAGAAAGACGGTAACGAGATACTGTTATAGGATAGGATCAAGCGTGCATGATTTTAATGTATTCTCTCAAGTACACAATTCCAAATTGTTTTTTCTGTGATAAAAAATAAATGTACTTTAAAGGATACCCTGTAGCTTTTAGTTTAGCCTTGTTATATATTTTGCAGAGAATATGAACAGTGGATTTTGTCCACGTCATCTTTTCCACTTGAAGCAAGTTTGGAGGGCATCTCTTAATAGTTAGAAGTATGAATATTAGCAATGATTACAGCAAGTCAAAACGGTGTCAATGCATGTGAGTGTTGTTTAAAGACAGACTTGAAAAAAATGCGAACCTATCTTTAAACTTTCAGGTTTCGTATCAGTTTGTTAATAATTTCAGTTCTGCACTTTAACCCAGTTAAAAACAAAATGTGCACTGTATGTGTAGAGGGCACACATACAGTGCACATTTTGTTTTGGTTCAACAAAGATCTCTCAATATTCTGATATTGTTAAGTAAAGTCATAACAGAATCAAAACTGAGCTACCATAGTTTTACTTCCCTGATGTATTTTCTCAGTTCTCTATCTATCTATAAAACGTAACAATAGACGCCACTATCTATAAGCTAAAAACAAACAAACATTACTTTACTTTACATCAGAGTCTTCTATTGGGGTGAGATTTTGGAGACGCGAGACCAAGTTGAGAAAGTAAGATTGTGGCCCTTATTTCAGCACCTAACCAATTAAAAAACACGATATCCTTTAGACTGTTTTGACTTTAGACACCTGACACATTTACAATGAGCATCTATAAGAAACCGTGAAACATATCACAATACCTGAATGGGTTAGGGTACCTCTGCCAAAAAGCAGAGACCACCTGATCCCACTGGCTCCGAATGTCTACGAAATTACAGAAGTACTTGACCATCCTTCTCACGCTGGTGTACAAGTTGGCATGAATCCCCAACCGCCAGGTCACCTGAGAGACAGAGAAAACTCGGCTGCTGACTCCATCCAGAGTCTGGCAAAGATCTGCAGAGGGAAAAAGAAAAAGCTTCATCATATTTATCGTTTTTTATAACATAGCAATGGTAGCTATCTTCTCATTATCTACTGTTACTGCAACTGCGGGCAATGTTGCCTTCAAAAAAGCGGATTTTTAAACATATTGTTTGCCCCAATGTGATTATTTGCCTACTTTTAATTGGTAAATATATAAGTTGATCAGTCAGCCAAAAAATAGCCTGTCTTTCCCGAAACTGTGCAAGTATGTGGCCAGCTATTGAAAGCAGGAATCAAATTAATTGTATCATTATGACCAGTGAAGCTAATATTCAGTATGTTTATTTACAAAATTAAGCTTTGATTAGAAAAGTAACTTTTTAAGTAAGTAATGTTTACTTGAGAATAACACTATGTGTTATGAGTTATTCTGATTAAATAACAATGGATCTGTTCATGTTAAAGTAAAGAGTTAAAATATGCATTTTGTCGAATGACAGATATACACATATAGGCTACATTAAAGTGTTACTCCTTTCAACAGCTCGACAACACCTGTGCTAATGATATCAGGTTATTACGCTCACGCTGTAACTAAATCTGTGCACGTCACCTTGACTCGTAACTGTACATTGAGCTATAGGGCAAGCGTCATCTTTAGGTCAGTGGTTTATGTCAAAGCTCACAATATATTAGTTATTTGGACAGCTAAAAGTTAACGAATGATGTGTCATTTAAAGCTTAATACCTCCACTATTACAAGAGTTTGACATCTCACATTGACAATTGAGACCGAGTGTTAGTTATTGATTTGACAGCTAGCTTACCACAACAACTCAACTAATGGTGCATTAACTATAGCTAGCTTTAGCTCTTATTGGAGAGTAACTGAGTTTCGTAGGTCCTACCTGAAGTCACAGCTGAAGTCACTGCTAATAAATACTATTGTGCTGTTCCCGCTGCTTGTGTCGCTAGCTCATACATGAACTCACGTCAGCTAATTACATCCATTATCCTACACGTGACCGACAAGCCGGTGGCTGAGACAATAATAAACTGCTCAGTGTACACTACTGTAGGGTACTACTTCGCTGTTTCTCCTCCTGCGTGCCTGCGTGTTCTTCGTGTGATGGTTGGACGGCTAAGAAAACAGCATGAAAAGTGCAGATCGCCACCTGCTGTACCGGACATGCAACTACTCAACTTCATTAAAAGTTCATACTCTAGTGACTGCAGTGCAGTGCATTTTTTATTATTTTTATTTAACCATGTCCTGCATTGTGTTCACTACATTGTTCAGCTAGCAGTTTTCTTGTATTTGCATGGGGCTTTGATGTTGTAGCTGACTGTAGGCCTACAACCAACACCACAGGATAATTATTATAGTATCGGGCTGTTGTAGGCTACTTTAGTTTGGCTTAATATATACTTTAATCATGAGCACAAAAGACTTACACCTGCCATGTTGGGATAATAATAAATATATCATATACTGAACAACTAGATTAATTAAAGTTAATTTTCTGTTAAGAATGAAAATAAAGAAATACATTAAACAATTGAATTACTCAAGTGGACTGAACCTGCCATGATGTCAAAGATGATTGACATCATCGCAGCTCAGTCCCACAGTGAGGTTTAAAATAAATAAATAAATGAACATTTCAATAAACACAGGCGTTGGGGAGAAAAGGGGCGAGATATCCTGACTTTTAGGCCCTAGTGTGTGGTCAAGCTCCACACTGGGTCCATCCCTGCAGGACCCTTCCCATGATGTAACTTGAGTGTCGTTACCTCAACATCTCCCAAACATAGACAGTATATAAAAACCAACACCCACACAGGCGTAGTCTCAGAGTCCAAGATTCATCACCATTGACTTCCCAATGACGTCACCAGAGGATTGTTTTTTTCACTATGCTCTGAGAGCCACAGACGGTCTACTCCACTGTCTTTTCATAGACAGTGGAGTAGTACCTTATTCTATTTCCTTTTGTTTAACCAAGACTGCTTGGTAAACTGACTTTGTCATGTAAAATCATGGGTGCCCCTCTAAAATGTCTGGTGCTCAGGAAAACTTCCTCATCATCCTTGTGATCTTTGCCATCTAAATAAATAGTTAATAAAAGGTTATGAATGCCCCTTACAATCTGAAACAAAGGCTATTTTATTCGAGATTTGAATGTTTCATAAACTACAAACTGGCTGAATCAATTACTTGCAGGTAATTGATAAACAAAAATAATCCTTCCCACACATTGTTTTTCTAACTCAGAATAATGCAATGGGTGTTTTAGGCTATATCTGCATTAAAGATCTCCTATTATACTACTTTTCTGGTCTTAATTTCTCATTAATGACTTCTATAGAGCAACCTGACACGAATCACAGCACAAAAAACTATGTAGATTTTCGGGAAATGCTTCCTCTCATCTGGGGCTTTCAGCATTATCTGTCAACAGGGCTTCGTCCTTCTCCACCCCCTCGCCCCCCTCCTGCTGACCCCACTCGGTTGTGATTGGTTACCTTCCGGAACACTTTCAGCAGTGCGTGCACTGGCAGATTTGAGCAGGCAGGTGGGGGCATGGCTGGAGCGTGCCTGAGCACGTTGCAGCATTACCATACATGGAAAATCCAGATTGATCTACATAGATAAAATCCGGAAATTTGAAGTGAATCGGACGGTGTTCCTATTGTTTAGCGCTCTGCACAGCCACCCCAGACGGTCAGCAGGGAATATGTCTCTAAACATTTTATATATCTTTGGTCTAAATGCATGTAAGTCATTATTATACACTTTAGTATGGTTAAACATGACTATAAATCATTGTAACAACGTTTATAGGTCATAAATGTTGAAAAAGCATAATAGGTGCTCTTTAAAATCGGAGGGAGAAAAAAAACATATCTTGTTGCACATCCTCTTCCGGTCCACTAGGTGTCGCACTAGTATTTGTCGCCCTGTTCAACCTTGGTGCGTTTTCCTGCTGAGGAAGTGTCTGTCCTCCATGGTGTCATTGTAGGCTGCTTGAGGTTGAACGTCCAGAAATAAGCAATGTCTGGTTATACGCCAGACGAGAAGCTCCGTGTTGAGCAGATCTGGAAGCTCCGGAGGCAGTGGCTGAAGGACCAGGAGCTCAGCCCCAGGGAGCCTGTGCTGCCGGCGAAAGCTCCCGGAGCCGTCGCCAAGTTCTGGTCTGGTTTCCTGGAGCCAAAGAGCCTGTGGAGACTTTACGTGAGTCCTGCTACACAGCTAACGCCAGCTATAGCTAGCGAACCATCAACTAGCCGTGACAACATTGCACACATGCATTGTATTAGTGTACAAAGTGTTCGCATTACACAATTTATCTAGTGCAATTAAATATAACGTATTTAAAGCTCCAATTAAAGCTTCTCACTGCTTTCTTCAGTGTAGAGGAAGGTTTGTTTGGTTCAACAACACTCAAGTATTAAAGACTCAACTCATTCACAACGTCTGTTGAACTAATGTGTAGTATAATAATGTCATATTCTGCAGTGTACACGTGGTTAAATAAGGACAAAATAAACCTGCTACGTTGATTCTGTAAATGAATATGAAAAAAAACATTGTCACATTAATTGGGCACAAATATTTTCTGTTGTGTAGACATTAATCAACTATTTTGATAAGTTAATTGTCCAGTCAATTGTATTTTGTGTTTGTAGGCTGTTATTGCTAGAGGGCTTTAAAACATTATTTTTCACACCCTTCCTGCTAAGGCCCTGGGTTTATGATATTCGTCATGAAAAAAAAACATTGTCTGATTCCATATGCACATTTAGGGTTTTTTTATGTCTTCAATTGTGCAAATTTAATATTGTTGATCTTTCGACAGTTGTGTCAACAAAACAGCCAATAGGGCCTAGGTCTTTTTTACGTGATACTTTAGGAAAAGCACAGTTGTAAATAATAAAGTTAATAACAATAAATGCTTATAAATAAATAGGCCAATTTGAACAAGGTATATTTGGCTCACGGAAGTTGTGATTTTACATATTATACTGCAGAAATTCTGAATCAATTACCAAAATATCAAATATATCAAAATATTCAAATTATCAAAATATGGCAGATTAATTAAAAATTAAAACAACAATTAGCTGTTGTCCTAATTTTAGAGAACGGTGGCTTTGTCATGAAATTGATTACAAACCAAAGAGGGAGGTTTGCAACTCTATTTTAAATAAACAATTTTGTTGATGTTTGGGTCCATGTTTTAAATAGTATCAAATTCCACAAAGAAAGACCTATTTCGATTACATTTACAACTGGGTATTTTACATGCATGGACCTCTCACCTACTCGAGTGAAGGTTCAAACCTGTGTTGAAGTATGCGTTACCGATTAATTCTTAATAAACGTGAATTTATTATGTACTTCTCTAGTAATAATAACCTGCTTCTATGTGTTTCTCTTTGCAGACCTACAAAGCCTATACTGGTGGAGTTTTCACACTGACACGGCTGTTGATACCTGCTTGGATAATTCACTACTACGTGAAATACCATGTTGCTGTAAGTCAATTGAATTTATTAACATTATTATTATTAAGTAAAACCAATGAGGAGTTTACATATAAGAGTCCGATTATATTGAGCAATAGTTGCTGAATAATAGCCATGATACAGAGTTCAAAAAAGTGTTTGAATATCTGAATAATTATTTGATTATTTTGGTCGCGTAACTTGTAAAGAAAGCAAGGGCACTTTAAAATAATTTATATGTTACTTTGACTTTATTCCTCTTTGTCCATGTTCTTTTATTCTCTTTTCTATTTGACCAAAAAAAGGGCCATATATGGCTCACTTCCTGCAGGTGTCAGCTTCAGTATATATATTGGAAATTCATTCATGTAATTGTGTCTTGATCTGTAGATATACTCAATAACAATGTCCTTCTTCCCCACAGGAAAGGCCATATGGCATTGTGGCCTTGAAACCCAAGCTGTTCCCAGTACGTATGACTCATTTATTAGTTCCTTTACCTTTCTTGTACATTTTACCTTTTGTTTTGTAACTATACAGTTCTTCTAAACATAATGCTGCATATTAGTTTGTTGGAGCTATAGCAAGGTCTGATTGTCCCACACTTTGATTCCAGCACACTGTCCTTAAACACTCCAACAATAGTCTAGATGAGCTCCACTCTGATATAGAGTCTTCATAGAGGAAACGTTTGTTATTGTGTTGACCTTGTTTTTGTGTTTAGGGGGACATCATTCTGGAGACGGGAGATGTTGTTCCAGGTCTCCCAGAGACCCATGCTCATCACTGAAGCTGAAATATTTCAATACTTTTCTTGAGTTTCCGTTGTAAAAACTGTGTATATGCCAATAAAATATTACAAAATAATTTTAGGAATATGAGTGATTTATATAAATTACTGTAAATTGTGACAGCCTACAGTTTAAATTATTAATCACTGATTTTGAGTGAACTGTACCATTGTATCTGTATAGAGAAATCTTTATTATTTATTTATATTTTCAAATTATATTTAACCTTTAGTAGGGTAGCAGTTAGGTGAAAGTTATGTTCTTATAACAAATAACATCACCAGTGTGATGCATTTCCTATTCAAGCAGGATATTGGGGTGGGATGTTGTGCAAAGAAAAAATTTAACTTATTACTCTTTTCCAGCAAAAGATAGCCTAACCACTGAAAATAGCCTACCAACCACCAAGGGTTGAGTGATGTACATTAAAACCAATTGTTTGTCAAATGTTGACGTTAGCTTCAGCTAGCAAATGTGTTACATCTAATCTGATATACTTAATTATGCTTCAGATTGCTATTAACAAACCCTGATCTTATAAACCAAACTGTAAATGTACAGTAGGCCTTTGTTAGGCCTCTATCATGAACTGCCTCTTGTTCTACTCTGTCGGAAGTGTGCTTCATGCTACAGTAAGTAGCCTATCTTAAAATAAATATTATTAACACTAGGAAATAATTAAATTGTTTTCTATGCGCTTCATTTGATTTTTCTTGTAAGTAGTTTCTTGGGTAGTTATTCAAAGACCATAGTAAAATAGGTAGTTTTTCAAAACGTGAATATGGCGCTTTTATTCTGAACAGCGGAAGTGGCATGTAACTGCTGACTGCTGTAACTTGATATTTCAACAAAATGCTAAAGTAATACATGTTGGCAGTGTTACGAAATCAGTCTTGTTGGTGTTTAAAAACAAGTTGCTACGGAATGGCATTCATGAGGAAATGACTGGGTTAATACAATACGAAGTTAGCTCATCTGGTTCCAACCTTTCGAGTGTTTGAAGAAGTCGGAGGTAAATATGCTACAACTTTTCTCGAACTAGCCGCTGAGGTACTAGCACTAGCCTACATAGCTATATATAGGTTAGCATCCAAGCTCACTTTTAGCTAGCGTGCTAACTTTAACATAACCAAGTTCATCAGTTCTCAGAACCGGGTTGGAATTACAATTTCGATTAAAGGGTACGGTAATGTACTTATGTTATCATTCTGTGTAACGAACATATCAGCATTTAAATCCGACGTATTTTAAACTCATTACGCCTGTATCTGTGAGGGAGCACTATAAGCAGAGGGCGCTAGGCACATTTGTAGCATAACCTACTTAGCTAACTAAACGAAAACAACACCCTTTTTGGCCTGGAATGATGAAGACAAACATCGGGAAATAGTTGGTTCATGGTGTGTACGACGTGTTCTTTTTGTTTGTGACGCCTCTGTAAAGGTAGACCTGATGTAACGGCAGGATCGTCAGAGTAAATAATTATGTTTCACGAATTGTCACTTTACTAAATGACACTATCCATTGTCTGTTCGACTTACTGTTATTCTGGTGTTTATTACTATGCTGTTTTGCTAATTTCAGAAAATGTTTTTTTCAATCATCGCAGTTTTGCATAAAATGTTTGCTACAAAATACCCCGTTATGTCATATCGAAAATAGGCAATGCAAAGTTAATCATGGAGTGATTGTCTAATGTCCTCAGAAAATGCATTAAGTCATATTTCCATGTTTTCATTATGATGAGAAATTCTCTTTCATAATAAGAAATAGGAATGATAAAATACAAATTATTTGCAGCACCTGTCAAACCGCAGCAAGTCATAGTCCTCCACAATGACGTATGGTAGCATTTGTTACATAAATTGTAGAATTTTGTTCATGAGTTTTTGAAGTTCAATTACTTTCTTGTGGCATATTAAATACTATTTTCTCATAGAATATGATGCAGACCTTTCAGTTTTCTGGACCATTGGATTTACTTGAAGTGAATGATTTTCCCAGAGAACATGCAATTATTTTCTGATGTTGTATCACTTGTATGATTAATTATAATATAATCTGCATACTTTTATAGGTCTGATTTTAGACTAGACTGCAGCACTCTAGTAGAACGTGAGATTACTAAGGCTACCTTGTCTTTCTTATTTGGTAAGAGTGAGAAGAAGAATTTCATAATAAACCTAACCTAATTTTATTTAAATTTTTCAGATCATGTCGGCAATCAAGCTTGCCCTGAAGCAGAGTCAGAAGAGGAGCAGGAGGAAAACGCCTGAAGCGATGTCTGCAGAAGTGTCTCCAGACTCCAAGTGTCCTATTTGTTTGGACATGTTTCACAACATTTCCTACCTGGATCTCTGCCTGCACAAGTTCTGTTTCCGCTGTATTCACGAGTGGTCCAAGAACAAAGCAGAGTGCCCACTATGTAAACAGCCCTTTAACTCAATCTATCACAGTATAAAATCAGAGCAAGACTTTAAGAAGTTTGACCTGAAGCCAGTGGAAAATGGCTCATTTGGGTCTTTTCAGGGAGTGCGCTTTAGATACCGCACAACTCTTACGGGAGTCAATCGAGAGATGCGAGGGCGGACCTCGCCACCTCCAGACAATGGGGTTATGTTTGAAGCTTCGGCAAACCCTTCTGCACAGCGTCAGGACCGCTACATCCGCCGCATGATGATAAGGTTGGCGGCCAAGAGGAAAGCAGCCAGTGAAGGCAGGGCAGTGAACAGTGTCAGAGAGCAGGAAATGGTAAACTTCAGGAGGGAACTGTACAGACACGGGGTGAGGGTGAGGAACGTTCGGGACGGAGGTCGTTCCCGGGACACCTCAGCCGAGTTCTTTCGAAGAAATCCCGCCTGCCTCCATAGACTGCTTCCCTGGCTGAAAAGAGAACTTGCCGTGCTGTATGGGGCCCACGGCTCTTTAGTCAACATAGTTCAACACATCATCATGTCGCGCATTACACGTTACGACATGGAGGACGGAGCTATTCAAGAAGAGCTCAGGCCGTTCCTACAGGCACGCACTGAGCACTTTCTGCACGAGTTCCTCTGCTTTGCAAAATCTCCTTTCAATATGGAGGCCTATGACCAGCATGCTGTTTACGACTGCCCGGCCCCTTCCTCAAACGAAGGCAACAGCAGCTCCAACTCGTCTGTAATAGCCATTTCAGAGGATGAAGAGGACTCAGTAGACCTGGACCCCCCAGGGAACTCCACTTCTACGTTGAGCCACTCTGTGTGGGACGATGAGACGCCCGGACCATCCTATTCTACAACAGCAGAGCAGAGCACGGCCGACTGTCTGTCACTCTCCGATTCAGACAGCAGTTTAGAGGACGAGACACAAGATTGTGAGGATTCTCCACAGCAAATGAGTCCCGATACCCAAACAGACGTGACCAAGTGTGAAGTTAACAACAAAGAGCGTTATGATGACAGCGATGACTGTGTCATTGTAAGTTTTATCAAGCCAACGTCAGACAGGACCCCTGAGCTGGTTCAGCTCTCCTCGGACTCTGAAGAGTCTGCCAGTGAAGATACTAAAGAAGGGCTTCCTCTACCTCAACACATCCGCTTCTCCAGTCTCAGTCCCATAGTTTCGCAGAGCAGTGATCCAAGTTGTACCGGAGGGTCAGAAAATATTGAAACAACAGACCACTGTCAAAAGTTGAATTCAAAAGAAAGATGTGGCTCTTCAACATCTAGCAGACACAAGGCATCCAGTAGGATGGACAGAAAACACACAGACAGAAGAAATGACTATGATGATAGATCCGTGCAGAGGCTTAGGTCAAAGGACATAGAGCATAGGAGGAGGAGATCAAGAAGTGGAGAGCGCAGAAGCCCAGGGATCTCAAACAGCAGCGTCAGCGCTCTATCCAGAGAAAGAGTTTATTCCTACTCCCGCAACAAATACTTGTATTCAAAAGGTGATAGTAATAATAAAAGGAGGGACAGCGACCATGACTCTAAGTCATACAGGCATTACAGCCAAGAGAGAAATGATAGAGGGTCGCATTATAGAGAGAGGATGTCTGTCTATTACAGTAGCTGCAAGTACTCGGATCGACGCTCACACTCTCCCTCCAGGAGCCGCAGCAGGGACTTGCGGGGACGGGACAGGAGGCATTCGCGATCCAGGACTTATTCCAGCAGTCGTTCGCCCTCCGCCAAAAGAGGGCATCATCACCACAACAAGCCCGGTGGAAAGAGGAAAAACAAAACAAGACATTTGGAGGAACCGTCAAAAAGCACCCTTTCCAACTCGGGTGCCGAAGGTGACCTCGCAACGACTAAACCCAAGAAAAAGAGCAAAGAGAAGCATCATAAAAAGTCTAAGCACAGCTCAAGAAAGACTAGCAGGAGCCTCAGCGTGGAGCTAGTCAACGAGGAAAACTCTTTGGATCGCAGCAAGCGCCACCATAAGAAGAAGAAACACAAGAAGAAAAGCAAAAGGCACAAGAGTAGTGAGCGCACAGAGAAGCACTCACCTACTGTCATCACCATTGAAAGTGACAGCGATTCCTTTCCTAATGAGATCGTCACCCAATCCAGCAGCACAAACGAGGACAACCATGTCGACAATACCACTGATGACCCAGTGGACGCAGTAAACCCCGCCCCTCCCCACTCTGATGGGTAGTTAAAAGGAAGTTCCCTCACATCTGCTAGTGCCTGCTGCCAGCAGTATTTTAGTTTAAAAACGATGTTCAATAAGTTAGGGAAATGGTGAATACACATGTTCCTTGAGAATTCCATCACATGTGTTTTCTACTGTAACAGTCCATTGGACATGACACACACGGATATCCATGTTGAACTGGACACCGGTCATCTTTGGATAATGACTATTTTAGGCCATAATGGTCTACTGTTTTGTCTGGAACCTATTTTACATACAAAGTGCCACTTTGAACAAGGCAGAATTGAATTATATTGGGAGTCGTGTCAATTCTTATTCTGGTAATTCATTTAATGGATGTATTTGATTTCTAAGGTGCTCTCAGGGATTATGTTGACAACATTGACTTTCATTTTTGACAGCTATATTCTTGAGACAAAACCATTTGTACCTGCTACTCATGGAGTAGTACTCATTATCTGCAGATGGTGTAGCCCGAAATGGGCTATTTTGTATTGAATTTTATTTAAAATAAATTTTAATGAGTAACTGCCTGTGCTGATTTGTGAATGTTGTCTTTTTTTAAGTAGAACCAGGCTGAGGCTGGCTATGTTGAAGTATTTTCGGGTTGATATTATAATAATAGATGGTCCATACATTTGCCAACTGCCTTGACGTGAATTCAGCTAGACTGAGCCTTTTGTATCTGAGAACATAGTTTTGTTTTTAATGAAACGTTTAAATGATGGTCAAATGTATTCGTTACATAACATGGAGTGCAGCCAAGCTTACATTAATGCTATTTCTATAATATTTATGACACATTTTGGTTGTATCACTATGCACAAAGATCACACATGGTAAACTGACCATTTGTTTAGAGGTATCAGACTGTTTTCATAGAGAAAAAGGGATGCTATAAGCTTGCTGTACAGAGAAAAGTGATGAAACATTTAAAAAACTATCCAAGAAAAAGAGGATTATGAACAGTGTTGTATATTGTGTGTTGGAGTTTCTCACCCATTATTGGTCTACATCTTGTCTTACAGCTTCAAGATCAAATATCAGAGGTGAAAGATGGAAAATGCAAATAGCTCACCCTCTTTTTGCATATATACATATTTGCAGCTCAATTAGATACACAGCCTAGGCTTTATAACCTGGCATGTAAACAAAGGGGGTCCAACATAGCTAGCAACATGCATGCCTGTTTACAGAGCCTAGGCTGTGGATTTACACTTTTTGTTTCAGTTGCGCACAGGTGGCATATTGTGAGGAGATATTCACTGATTTGGGGGAAAAATAATTTTGACAAGTCTCTTGAATCGCTAATTCCAGCTTTAACACACCAACGCAATATGGGAAGCTATTATGATGCTATTTCTGCTCATTTGTTGCAGTTACAGCATTTAATGAGACTAACCCTTTAATGTAGTTCTTAATCTCACGCTGTTAAGTCAAACATTAAACATGAACTTTAAGTTACTGCTAAACTACAAAGCCAAGAAATAAATGTATCCTTGGTGTGTCGGTTTGTGTAAGGTTTGCCATTGGACAAGCTCGGGAGATTCTTTAAATTATATCTCTCACTATAATGTATACATCAGCCATCATAGGTTAGCATAAAGGTTTGTCGTTGACTTAATAAAAAGAAAAACGGCTTTCTACACCTGAGTAAAAACTAAAACAAATAGTTTGTTAGGAAAAACGCCTTCAAATAGACAAAAAAATGAGCTTAAACCAACTAGGACATTCGTTTTACACCATGCTTTTATTTTGATGGCAAACAAATCAAACAGGAAGAGCAATGTCTACTGTCCCTCGTGCTGACGGATGTTAACGTTTGTGGCTACAAAGTGTGTTCCCCACAACTTGGCCATATTTTCATTTTTACAGGCAAGAATACTTCGGTCATGGCGTCCGCGGTGCCCATTAAGGTAATAACCTAAAATGTATTGTCACTTTGAAACCTTGACAGCGGTTGAGCACGTTGACAGAAGGAAAATCAATAAGGAAGCATAGCTACACAACGTTACTATCTTCCAAATGTGCAGCAGTGTCAAACCTTCTAGTGCGGGAAAAGCTCGTAGCTGTAAGCACCGTGTTAGCAAAGCTGTAATTGTAAATGTAGTATACAGTCTTTTAAAGTAAAGGGCCATGGCTAAATAACAATAGCTAGCGCATGCTAACGGCAGGGATGCTGAGGTTTTGTTAACACAGCTAAAAGCTCGCTCGCGCACGCACAGCTCGGTTGGGCACGTGGGCCGTGGCGAAGCAGAGTGCATCCTGCATCCTTTTTGACCCTCTGCATCATAACAGCTGTCAGCCTCTTTTATTTCCAGTCTATGCTGTATAGTTAAACCAAACAGTAAATAGGATGAATTCCTCAAAAGTAGCAATACAACGCTGAAAGCATAATAAAACAACACATATTATTGACAAAATACACTTTAAGTAGGCTTAGCTAAAGTTTTTTTTATTCAATTTTACACATTCAGTTTGGGCTTTCAATTGGTTCATAATTAGTAGATGACTTGATTTGAATGTTTCTCATATCAAAGGGATAGTCCATTATTTTTGAAGTGTGGTTGTATGAGGTATGAATAGTGTGCTACCTTATGGAGATGGAAACCAGCGAATTAATTTTAGAGTTTGGGAGAGCAGAAGTCAGCCTTGTACTGTTGCAGAGGTAATTAGCATAACAATGTATAAACATTGGACAAAGAGTAAGGACATTTGTGTTTGGCATTTGCAGAGAAGATTTGGCACATTTTTCATGGGCAACTCACATACTCAACTCTGATGCTCATCCCACATGCATGCTCCTTACAAAATTAGCCCATTTAAAGGGGAAACAAACAGGCTTTCCAAGATGTATTGCCATAAGCATTGTTACAACAAAGAAATACCCGACCAAACACAAATGTCCTAACTTTTTGTGCTAATTTGTTATATGGCGAAAAACCGTTTTTTGGCTGGCCCCCTTTTGCAACAGTACAAGGCTGACTTCTGCTACAGCCACGTTTACCCCAAACTCCTTAAAATGACTGCGCTGACCGCCATCTCCATAAGGTCATTGACTAACTAACTCCAATCCCTTTGGCACCACATTTTTGGGCGATTTGTTTCTTTTTCTATGCCTTGATATCCAAATTGAAGTGTTTTGGTCAGATGTGTATACTGACTTTGTTGTGCGTTGATGTCTTTCTCAACTCTTTTGTTTAGATTGGAATAATTGGTGGTTCGGGGCTTGATGATCCTGATATCTTGGAGGGAAGGACTGAGCGTTATGTTGACACGCCGTATGGAAAGGTTGGTTTTATTTTGATAATTTGTGGTTGAAAGATGTTTCTTGTCAAAAAGAGCAGTGTAACAATAACCTTGCTAGCTAATGATTCCTTACCATAGTTTGTTTGTGTATAATAGGATTATTGTTCTTCTTTTTTTCTGAACAGCCATCCGATGCTCTGATACTGGGGAAGATAAAAAATGTGGAATGTGTGCTCCTTGCAAGGTGAGAGGCTGTTTTAATGAAAACGTGTTTTCTACATTGGCACCATCTAGTGGAAAAACCTTGTACTTGGGCAGTAGGCTGTGTATGCAACTCTTACATGTTTCACCCCCTTCAAAAATCAATGTAACAATGTATATATTTAATGCTGCATTCTCTTATCCCTTAGGCATGGGAGACAACACACTATAATGCCGTCCAATGTTAACTACCAGGCCAACATCTGGGCACTGAGAGAAGAGGGCTGCACACATCTGCTGGCTACCACCGCCTGTGGCTCACTGCGGGAGGAGATTCAGCCGGGAGACATCGTCATCATAGATCAGTTCATTGACAGGTGAGTGGGATGTGATCGGCTATGTTCCATATATTTGTGTTTTTCTTTCCACATGCTCTCAGGTCCTAAAGGAAATCAATTTAAATAAAGTCATAGTCTTTTGTTTTCAAGACGTGAATAATTCAATTATTTTTAGTATGTTTACCTTGGCTTTTTTTGTTGTTGACTGTTATTAGACAGAAAAGATAAAAAAAGGGTTATGTGTAGGTGGAGCGAAATTCTTGTGAAATGATTGACAAAGTGATAACCGGAAGTTGTTGCTCTAACTCAATATACAAGCTGCACACAAGTAGTCCTGTGAAAATGATACCATATTTAGCTGACCTTCAGGTGGAGCAGCTATTAATTAATTCATATAAATAGGCTTAATACATATTAATTTATTACTAAAGACAATGAATGTATTGCGTGACTTGCAACTGTAGCCTACTTGCAATAGCCGTGCATTATCATCAGCAGGCAGGTTTTGAATAAACCCCCCCGAAAATTAAGACAGATTTTTTTCACAGCATTAAATAGTTCCTTTCAAAACCTGTAGTTTGACCCTCTACCAAAGGTTATCTTGTAGTGACTGCATAGGAGATCTGTTGTATAACAATTCAAGCATCTTCCCACACATCTCACCGGCAGGATTCATGTTACTGTGTGACGAGATAGCTAAGTGAGAAAAGGGAAGGACTTGACTTAACCTGTTTGACACATTTGTCAAAGCTAATATTAGTTTACGATCGTGTTCAGTTGGAAGAACTAATAACCTTTGCCTAAGGTTTTCTCGGGCTCTCAGGGTATCATAGTTTGCTTGGTGAGAATGAGCAAGGTTGTGACTGTGACGTTCCTCCTATGGAAACAGTTTGCTATAATACAGTTCGTCTGGAGTATGCATTTAGCTACAGAGATATTTTAGTAAACAGTCAGGGCTCCTTCCTGTCTGTCTCAAGTTGCATGTGGTGTATCACTTTTTGAGTTGTAAGAATTCCAGTCGTCAGTTCTCATGAATTAGTAGCTGTCATCGAGAACTCTTATTTACGCTCCCATTTACATAGTTTTAAAAATAGTTGACCAGAAAATCTTGTATTGCTTGGTTTTGATCACTAGAAATCCACACTCATTCCTTGACAGTTAGACACACTTGTTGGTAAACCTGAAAATATCTTTCTTATTCATTGACAAGGGAAAGCAACCGCGTACTTTCTCATCAGTGTCTGACCTTCAGGCATTTGAACTTAACGTGTAGCCTGCCTGACCCTGTGAAAGTGTTGTGTTCTCTCAGTTCACTGACTGCACAAATTCCTTTAAATTACTCAATATGTGCAGAGAAGAGGTGATGTTTAAGTAGGAAGTGGTATGCGTTACAGGGCTGTTTGAATTGAGATTAGTAGTAAACTGCCTTCCCACAGTCGTGTCAGTGTGTTCCACTCTACACTTGTATACAGCTGCATGACATTGCCTGTTGCCTTGCTTGCCTCTGTCAGTGAAGCCAATGAATAGCACAGCTACTAGTATCAAGCCCAGACAAGATCTATTTATCAGAAAGGAGGAAGAAGCTTGTTGGGACTTGTTCAGACTTGCCCCACAGCATGTGACTGCATGATTCTTAATAGCTTAACTTTATCCATGTCATGTTATGTCACCTCCTGCATACTGAATCTTTATGGCTACTTCAAACTTAGCACATTGTTGCTATAGGTTAATTCTCCTGGCTTTGTTCAAGTTTTAAGCATTACTCTGTGTCATGCAGTAAGTAGCCCCCTTTTTTTTTTTTTTTTTTTTTTTTTTTTTTTTTAAGATCCTCTCTAGTTTGAACTTTGATTTAGATTCTATTGTTTGTATTTTCACTTTGTTTAGTGCTAGTTTACAGCTGATTTGTTTTTCACATGATCATCTATATCTGCTCCCAGAGCCTTTTATAACGATTAGCTTTACCTCAGTCCCGATGCGTTGGAAAGTAATACTGGGGGTTTCGTGTTATAATTTTAAATGCTTATTTTTCATTAGTGTGTCCCTTTTCACATATTTGGAATAATTTGAATCTTTGATAATTATAGGATGTGGGAGCCATTCTTTGCAACAAATGCTTCTGAAATGACATCGCTAATGAAATGCTATGTCAATTTAACCTGATTTTGTATAGGATAAATAGGCATTGTGCTCCGCTCATAGTTTATCACACACTGCTGTTATTTATTTTCTGCAGGGTGGAGCTACAGCTGGCTCGCTCTATTTACACATTGACTTCAGTCTTCCAGTGCCTGGGTTATGAGTAAAAGAAAGGTTTGGGCATTATCAAAAGATTACTGTTGACGCCGGTATTCATACTTTGGATTCCTAAGATAATTGTGTTATGTCTTGGTGTTCATGTTGACAGTGATTCCTAGATTTGTTTTGTCCACATCGGTCAATGTATTTCTCTTCTGCTGTTTAGTGTATGTTTATGGCTGTTTTCTCTCTTTTCAGTTAGTTTCTTCAACTTGCATTTTATTATTTCTTTGAAAAATAAAGTAGGATTGCCAATAAGGTTTGAGATGTGTTGAACTCATCAAAGCAATCACTTATTTTTAGGGCTGTCAAACGATTAAAATTTTTAATCAGATTAATCACAGGATTCTGTGGATTAATCACGATTAATTTTACCATTCGAAATATGCCCGAAAAATTCGAATTTTCTCTGTATATTGTTGTATGAACGGAAAGATAAAGGACAGAATGTGGATGTACATTTAAAATTAGAATTTTTATTAATTGAAAATCAAAATGATGGTTTTAATACTGAAAATAAATTTAAATCAAACTAAAATATATACCTACCACACCATAATTCAATTGGTCTGTCTCTTTACTATGTCTTTGGGCAAATATAGGCTATATAATGGCATTTATTTGGGGAATCTATAGGTTGTGCATTCTTGAATACAACTTGATTACAGTCCGCGGTGTGTGTGTGTGTGTGTGTGTGTGTGTGTGTGTGTGTGTGTGTGTGTGTGTGTGTGTGTGTGTGTGTGTGTGTGTGTGTGTGTGTGTGTGTGTGTGTGTGTGTGTGTGTGTGTGTGTGTGTGTGTGTACGCGCACGCGCGAACATGTCCTAGGGGACTGTTCATTTGTGCCAGGAAGCCAACGTTATGTTGATGTCTACTCACACACACCTCTGAAAACTGCAGACGTTTGTGTCTTCGCGGGCTCTGAACAGAGCGGACAATGTTTCTCCTCCTGTTGCTCCCGACATCAACTGTCACCCGCGGCAGTTGATTTTATATATTATCTATGCCCCCGACACAGACGTGACCGTTTAAAACACGGCATGGGCTAGCGTGCTGTGATGTTTGGCTGCGTGCAGCTACTGATCCTGGGTCAGCCGCAATGTTTGAGTGGCTGTAGTACAGAGCCGGTGGGATGTACGGGGCGGATCAATCTGCACATGCGTTAATTGCGATAAAAAAAATGAACGCATTAATTCCAGAAATTAATCACCTTGCGTTAACGCGATAATTTTGACAGCCCTACTTATTTTGTATGGATTTGATTTGAATAACTGGACTTCAAAACAGCATCTGTAAATTTCCTGTGATTCCTTGACAATAACTTTCAGTACTTCTTTTTTGCCAGGACTACCATGAGAGCTCGGACTCTGTATGACGGGCAGCCCACCAGTCCTCCAGGAGTCTGTCACATTCCCATGGCTGAACCTTTCTGCAGCAGAACCAGAGAGGTGAGCTCTGAAATACCTTCACATTGTATCCCATTTCTCTTAGCACACATTTTTCCAAATATTTACTTTACCAAATTATTCTAAAAGTTATTTCTAGTTAAGTGTACTTTAGTTGTTTTATCTTCTATTACCCCGAATGTCAACTGGATGTGATGTTGCATATAATTTAATATATATATATATTCATCTACAATGGGATGAGTTGGCCTGACTATTAAAGACCAGAAGTGTGAACATACTGGAGACAGAGGTGAATAAAAACTGCTCAAATTGCACAGTTCACACTGATGTTGGACACTGAACCATTTCTGACGGACCACAAAGGGGTGGATTTAACAACAAAACTTATTACTTTATATAAATTACTTTTATGAAGGTATTTAAGTTAATAGCATTTTTCACATCACCAGTGAGTCACTGGGGCTTAATTGTGTTAGAAATTATATTAAATGTTTAACAACAACCTTTAAACTAGAGTTTCAGTTTTAGGTTGGCCTGTCTTTCGGTCAGGCAAAAATGAATAGCGTACAAACGGGATTCATTCATGTTTCTAAAACTTCAAACTCATAAAGCGCATTTCTGCAAACTCTTCACTTTTTACAGATTATTGTGTTGTTTTTTAGTCTTGTTTGTCTTTCTGACCATTTAAGTTGTTATAATTATACAGAGTTTATTCAGCAGATACCAAACAGCATAGCAACTGTTTGATTCCTTCAACAATACAGTTAAGAGAAGTAGAGATGTATGTCTATTAAAACCATGTCAGCTGTCCCCTTATCTTCCTTATGGAGACAGAGTAACTAACTCTGTGTCCTGGTGCAGGTTTTGATGGAGGTGGCACGGAGCCTGGGCGTTAAGTGCCACGTGCGAGGGACTATGCTGTCTATTGAGGGGCCTCGCTTCTCTTCGCGGGCGGAGAGCCTGATGTTCCGCCAGTGGGGGGCCGACGTCATCAATATGACCACTGTGCCAGAGGTGGTCCTCGCCAAGGAAGCCGGCCTGTGCTACGCCAGCATTGCCATGGCAACAGACTACGACTGTTGGAAGGAACATGAGGAGGCGGTGAGTGGCAGACTGGAGATCTTCTCAGCTGTTTTTATTACTTTGATGTCTTTTCTGTCTCAGCAACATTCTAAGCAAATGGTGATACAGGGTTGGGCCACTTCTGTACAGCCAGTAACAAATTTAACTATACGGTAATGGGTTTTAGGTGTTTTCAATTGCTTCAGTGCACAAACCTCTATAAATATTGAGTTAACCATCAAACATATTATATTATTTTACTGCCATCATCAGTGGCCATCTGTTTTCCTACTTTTACACTATCAGCCTTACTAAGCTGTGGGTCGGCAAAGGGAACACGTCAGAGTCAAAGTGAAAGTGTGCTGTAAACCACAGCCTATCAGTGTCAGGATAAAACAGAAGGCTTTGGTTCATGAAGTCCTCTTCCCTTTTTCAAGCTAGCCTTTTCTGTCACAAAAAATCACGTGTGTCTGCATTGAGCACCAAAATCTACTTAACTGGGTAACTGTTTATTAGAGAATACACTGACTAACTACAGCTTTCCTCTCCACTTAATTAGTTGATTTCAAATTCATTTCAGCGAAATTGCATTGCATGCAAGCATAAAGAGATCCTCAGATTTAAATAAACAATGAGAGATTACTATGTTTAGATGGCTCTGAATTAGTCATAAAATCAATGTCTGTACTTTTAGCTTGTTCATCAAATATGTGATCTGAATGGGTACAACCACTTCCTCTCGATTAAATGATAGAATATACCCATAATATGGGGTTTTTGATTTAGCCAGACAATTATCAAACTACATGGTAAGGAGGACCAGAATACAGGAAATGATAACTACACTTTTGTAATGTGATAATCCATGACACTAATACATAAAACACACTCAAGGGCATGTTCTCTTTTTCTCTTCATATGTAGGTCAAACCATCCTAAAATTAGATGCATCTTTGTTCCTTCTAGTCTTAACGTTATAGTTGTTTACTGTATGACTATATTATATTGTTCACAAGTGGATTTAACCCTATTAATTCCTCTTTTACTTTCTGGAATTTTCCTCGTGTATCATCATCAGACATCTGATTTTCTAAATCAGATCAAACTTAATTGGGATGCATCATTTAAAATAAAATCTATCTAGGAATTGTGTTTTTGACAATAACTTTATGTAATTTTTGTCTCGACGCATACACTAATCACTGGCTTGTTTTTCTGATTTTGAGTTGTGCTTGTAACAAAAGGACCTTGTTTACTGTAAACTGCAGCTGATCAGTGTCAGCAGAAAACGGAAACCTTTGGTGCATGGAGTCCTCTTCCCTCTTGGCTACTGATAAATGCTAGCTTTGAATACTGTAAACAAGTGATGGATGGATGTCTGTTTCTGTCTGCATTGAGCACAAAAAATCTACTTATGTAGGGAACTGTTAGGGAGACATCACATAAAGTCTGGTTTAGGTGGTGTCGGATGTCTGCGGCTGACAGAGAAGTCCCACCCACTTTAGACGCCTATCCAGTAGTCTGATTGTGGACATGCGGCTTAAACTAAGATGGCGTTTTGTTATTGGTTCACGGTAACAATTCAAAGCCCACCATCATTAAGTTTGGCTAGCCTAAAACGCTAAGCTAACGCCCCTCCTGTAGTTCATTGGTTCATGGAAAAAAGGGCCACTGTCATTTAGCTACTGGATTCAGTAATAACAGGTTAGTTTTTAACTTGTATGTTAAATTGTTTAAAGTATAGCACATCACTAAAACAAAGTTCTCAAGAGCATATATTGTGTCTAACTTAATTTGCATGACATGTTTTCGATAAAGCCATTCGCCATCTGTGCTCCGTACACAGACTAGAGTATCTGTGGCTTCTTATGGCTTCCGAGTGACCTACGCTGTCAGACAGACACTCTGGATAATGCAGTTGATATACTGCGTGTGGGCGAGTTTCGGTTTATTTGTCACGGATCCAGCCCAACTCACAACTCCACTTCCTCCAGTTCCTGCAGCTGACCTCTTCCCCCTCCTGTTGCCGAACCCTCGCCACATCCTTCCGCCCCCACCACCTCCCTCCCAGCCTGATACTACCTCCTGCCCCCCCCCCCCCCCTCCTCTGTCTGCTCGCCTGCCAGCCTCCGGTGGAAGCCCTGCCAGAGGAGGTTGAGTCACACACTGAGTCATCAGCTTCACTGTCTTCATCCTGGCAAATGCCACAAAAACATGAACGTAGACATGATAACAAAGCACTGAATGGAGGGGTTAATGAGGGTTACAGGAGGTAAACATGAGCACAGAACGGAACTAGTTTTGTAACGTACTGTACTGTACACTGAAAGTTTGGCTGACTAATGTTGATGTGATCACATAATTCAATGCTGATATACTTTTAATCTTGATAGTAATTTAATCTCAAACATTTTTTTTACGGTTTAATCATGCTTTTTACACTATGCTGATATTTTATTTCCCTTCTTGCAGTGAAGTTACTCGTGCATAATGTGGGGATTGCCAGTGTCAGACTTGTCAAGTGAAATGGCTAAAGGCCAGGACACACCAGCCCGATAATCGCCGTCGTCAAAAAAAATGGAGTCGGCCGTTTCAGGAAGCTCCAGCTTCCCGTCGCTGCTAAAGAACACACCGAGACGACTGTTTATTTTCCGTACGCTCGCGGGACGTAATGTCTCCACAACAGCAGGCGGCGCTAATCTGTATTGTGGCCCGAAAAAATACGAAAGCCGGAAATGATTGGACATCTCTCTAGAGCATAAACATAGATAGAAATACGTATTTATATTTATGGACCATAAGAGCACAATTTTTAGCAGAGAGTGTCGAGCATGGTGTCGAGCAGTCAACAAGGGTTGATGCATGTGAGTACTCTCAAAACGAAACGAACAAACACATTAAAACGATGGCTAGCTGTTGTTAGCTGTTTGTGCTACCCGCCTCACTTCCGGGCTTCACTGATTCGCTAGCCCTCCACCAATCAAATTGCTCCAAATGAAAGACGGTCGGCCGCCGATTGAACATGTTCAATCGGCGGCCGACAGGCTCAAAACAAGCCCGACGACCTCTACGTCGGCCGACGTCACGGCACACACCAAACAGATTCGTCTTTTTTTTTGACGACGGCGATTATCGGGCTGGTGTGTCCTGGCCTTTAAGGCTCTCAGTGAATCATTAATACCACATAATGTGTCATTGGTTTACAGGGCACAGCTGGCTGCTAGAGAAACAATAAGATGATTTTGACAGCTTATCGATTAACTGCTGTTGTTAAAGTGCTTTGAATAAAATATAAAGGACACTAAATTTCACTTTTACCAGCACACCTTTCTGTCCAGAATTAGGCATACATATAGAGAATGATAGTTATTCAAGTAATTTTGGAATGAAGAATATGAGCGGAATACAGGTAATTTTGCACTGGACTGATTTTTTTGTATATATATTTGTTTTGTTATGTTAACATACCTTTTTCATATTTCAATATATTATATACAATACATTGATGTGCAATAAATATTTAATATCATGATTTCAACTAAAATTTAAATTTTTCGGGAAATCAATATGACTGTGACACTTGGAAGAAGTGAAGTTTGCTGTGCCATGAAGGATTCTTATTGCCCGGCGGCTGCTTATCTTCTTTTTCTCTAGGTCTGTGTTGACAATGTAATGAAGACGATGAAGGAGAACGCAAACAAAGCCAGCAGTATCCTGCTAACGGCAATACCACAGATTAGTCAGATGGACTGGGCTCAGACAATGAAGACCTTGAAAGTAAGTTGTCAACTTTATGATTCATTTCAAATCAAGTGTTAAGAGAAGTTGTGAAAGACGGCAATCTCAAAACTGAGATCTCATTTATGTCTTCCCTCTCACTGACCCGACGCTTAAACAGTATTTCAAAAGAATAATCAAACCATCAGGAGCATGACGGCTATCAAAACACTGCCCATTTATGAAGTGATTATTACCATGAGGCCTAAGTAACATGAGTGAACAATGACCTTCATCTGAAAGGCTGACTCACTCTGTCATTGTGCTGTGTTGCACATTTTATAGTACAATAAAAAATAAAACTCTGACAGAATTATTTATTCAGCAAGATTTTCAATAAAAACACCATTACTGTTATTTATATTACAGTCTAAACTCTATGTACTGTGTGTATAATAGCAATATGTAACCATGTTTCATAAACATGTTATATTAATTGCACTTCAGAAAATCGTATGACTAGCAGTGTTTTTACACTTCTTACGCCCTCTGAATTATTTTTAACAATACTTTTGAACTTGCTTGAAGTACATTGAGGTCTCAGAAAGGCAAGTAGTTCCGTTTCTAAACCCTCTGAGGTCTAGGGGTATTTTCTCCGATTTTACATACTTCTATAAATACCTATTTCAAATGTGCAAGAAGATAAATTATACCAAAGCGTTTTATATGGAAATGTTCAGAGCACATTAGGCCTTTGTTTTCTGAGGTCTACTTATGTCCTAGACCATTGTGTATATAAATAATTGGCTTAAATGCTGAAAAATGTATTGCGATTTTTGAAAAACCTGGAAATTTGTGTGAAAGAAGAACCTTTAGTCATCCTGTTGAGTTGTTTTGGCTCTTGAAATTGCTTCTCCTAAGCCTTAGCTTCAAAAATGCTGTGGAAATTTTCCAAAACACAGTAGGGGAGTGCACAAAACAAAAATTTGGTCCAGACGCTTTTTGGTAGAAATGTTGTCTCTACTTTCAAAAAACATTAGGAAATTAGACTAAATGAAGACTTTGAACCACATATGATGATTCATGGGATGTATACTAATAAAAGAGGAAGCATCACAAAACATTTTTCAAACAAACCATTAAGTAAATATAAAAACAATAATAACAAACTATTTTCACACTATGTATATAAATATGCACTATTTACAAGCTAAGTGGTAGCTTAGGAGCTTCTGGGTCTTGCTTCTCACAGTGTTTTCTAAGCCTGTAAGTATCAGAAGAACATTCCCTCAAAACAGGAGGACCTCTAGTTTGAGATGATGTTTTCATTTTATTTTTCAGCCATATCTTCAGGGAGATATTAATAAAGATATGCGCGCATGCAAAAATTTAATTATAAACATGTACTTTTTGGAAAAAGTGTAGCATTAAAGCTGAATTTAATTTAATTTATTTACTTACTTCCTGGATTTTCTTCTTTTTTTGCCTCAGACTACCCTGAACCAACTGTCATAACCTAGTAGTTACTGCTGTATATCTGTTAGACATACGACATCTTGTTCTCTTCTTTCTGTTACAGTCAATGGCACAATCTTCGGTGATGTTACCAAAACACTAGGTGTGCAGAAAAGAATGAAGTGGAAAAGGACACGGATCCGAGACACCAAACCCCCCACCCCCCCCCCCCCCCCCGCGCCAACATGGACAACAGACACGACTCTGCCTGTGGATTTGTCATCAGTGAATCACAAGAAAGTGCCTCACATAAATAATGCATGTGCTCTGTCTTCAGCTGGCGTTACAGTGTTTTTTCTCGACCCAAAATACACACTAAACATCTCCCCATTCATAATGATTCTCACTTCACTCTTTTTCTCTAGAGCACTTCTCAGTATCGTCACACAGGAATTTTCTTTCAGCCCTGCCACTTGTTAAGTACAGAACAGTTAAAAAGACCAACAAAGAATTTAAGTCTTAATATTGTAGATTTATATTTCCTGTGGTTCTAAGTGTTTCAAATCGATATATGTGTTTTGGATAAACTCAAGTAAAATATTTTTAAATTCCTGGGTACACTTCAGCAAAATGTATTAAGGATAGAAGTAATTTGACAGTTTACCGATAGTGTTTCATCGATATGTAGGATAGCATCTACACTTTATATGTAAATTGTTTTCCAGGTATCATTATATCATAGGTGAAACATTTAGCATGATTTGAAATGTTTCATATGCTGTAATATTCTTCATCATGTAATGAATCTTACCCTTTGTAGGAGTGCTGGGCCTTCTGTCATGAGTGCATTACACAATATTTAAAGATATTCTGTCCCTTGTGTTTCCTTTTTGTTCCCTCGTCCCTTCATGAATGCATCATGCAGCATTAATTAGCTAAACAAACTAGGAGATTGGAGCACACGCATGCTTTTAAAATTGTCAAAATCTTAAAGCAACATTAACTGGCTTTAACTGCGGTTAAGAGTCAAAGGGTTTTGCTCAGCACATGATCATGCAGGCATGAACAGTGAAATGCAGGGTGACACACCATTTGACTGCTAAAAAGTCTTTAAGAAGTTGAAAAATAAATGTGATGTATACAATACAATTGCATGCCTCTGTAGATTGACAGTTCAGATTTTAATTTCTGGTCTTTAAACAGGAATGTTTGTATGAAATGTTGCCAATTAAGATCATTTATTGTTGACATAAAAGCGCTTTGCTTTATGGTAATGTTAAATTATCAGGCATATTCACTTTATGCTAGACCTATTATTTACTATCTATGTGCTAGACCCACCCATCGATGCACGTTAAACTCCTCTTTAAAAGAGACAAAACAGCAGTGGTTATTTATGCCCTTCGTGGTTTCGGGGACTTGCCAAAGGACACCTGGCTTTCATAAAACCTTAAAGATCAACTAATGTTTGCCTCGCCAAAACGTAGATTCATAGATTATTTTATGATTCATGACTGGACTAAAAACATGTCCATATCCTGTTTCTCTGCCTTGGCAGCTATGCAATATTAAATCGTGTGCAACTTGCTATAAAAACCTACCGTACTTTTTCTTTTTTTTTCGGGCTATCGGAGCCTATTTTACACAAAAGTCCATCTTCAGTGGTGCATTAAGCCTACTTCCCCTCCGGTAGATTCACCATAACCTCGTTCAAATAGTGCCTATATGTAAATTAGGAAATTGAAAATGTGTCGGCCAACAAGGGTGTTCTATCCGCATATTAGGTCAAAAATCGCCTTCAAAATGTCACGGAAAATATAGGCTCCTAAGTAGGCCCTATTGCAGATGCAAATTAGAAGCCTATTTACTTAGAAGCCTATTAATGATTTAAGCGATTAAAACACACTTTTAGACCTACATATTTTCAAACTACGTAAATTGAGGATTAACGTGTAGCATGATAGGCCATTTACCTCATGAAGTGTTTGGTAGGCTAATATTTGATCGGTCTCTGTCCATATTCCTAAAAAAAACAGTTCAACAAAACAAATTCCAAATACGTCTTCAAAGTATTTGCTCCTTTGGGCGTTGTTTGTTCATCACACAATGTTAACCTCCCAACTGAATTTAAATGCTGTAGTCAAATAATAATTTCATCTTTAATTCTCTGGTAGGCCTACCTGTCTGTAACCCTTCAAACAATATGTGATAGCCTACACAACCATGTTACGTCTGCTTCCTTAAAACTGAACTTAAAACACTTAATTAGGCTATATTTTAATAAATTGCATAATATCCAAAATCCGAATATCATTTGTACAAAACATGAATTCGGACTCTCAGGTTGCTGCAGAATTTACAGAGTGCTGACAGAAAAGTGCATCAGTTAGACAACGTTCAAGTGTGCAAAACATTTTGAATGGCTTTTGTGTTATTTGACATGGAAAGATAATCAAACGGAAATCTTTAAGGAACACCAACCATAATCATTTAAAAAACAAACAATATAGCCTAGGCCTATACTGTACAAATAGCCTACTATAAAAAAAAAAAACTTTACACTACACAAGTGGGATTCCTTCTAGGCTAAGCTATCGAAATATTTAACCGAAGTAAAAATGCAACACATTGCGTTGCGGTCGCTGTGAACTCCATGATTAGATTATTTGACATTAGGCTAATGTAGTCATTTTATTTGTCCTAACAACGACCCATAGGCCTGGAACTATAGATAACCCTGATTTCGTTAAAAATTAAATAATAGTGCTTATTCAGCAACAACCGGACAATAAATAAATAAAGTTTACAGCAAAACAGTCGATATGCATAATTTAGGCTGCGGGCCTCGGCAGGCCCCGTTTCTCAGAGTCCCCATTCAAAAAGCATCGGCATGGGGGAAAACAAATACCACAGCGTCGCAAACTTATTATACTTTTCTAAGGAGCCTCTAGAAAGGCGACCACATGTGTATGGCCTTTGTCTTTGGCCAAATCAATAGGCCTACAGTTTTTCTTGTCCCTGGCCTGCGGGTCCGCATGGAATTGCACCAACAGCCGGGCAGTGTCCACAAAGCCCGTCCTGGCCGCGTCGTGCAGCGGGGTAGCCCCGGTGCTTCCGTCCACCACGTTCGGATCCGCCCCGTGTCTCAGTAACACCTTAGCCACCGGCGTGCTCCCCATCATCATCACCTTCATAAAAAAGAACCATGCAATTACAATATGCTATAATTACATTTAATTGCACCCACAATACACTAATACAATTAAACCTTAAACAAACCTCAATATCATAATAATAACAGCAAGGGCCAGCTGGTTTGACCGTCAGTTTAATAATAGCCTATAACGCTGACGAAGTAGACAAATTACACTATTTTCATACGTGAACTTTTCAGATCCTACATCAAAATTACATTATAATTAATTGAACTGACGCTCGTAATAACTTATAGAGAGACAACATGAAACAGTGTAACTCATTGGCTCACGTGGACTTAGCTACTTCATCTGAATGTATGGGCTATTTTTGAGTGGAAAAAGGAGAATGATATTCTACTATTCCACATTTAACGCACCAAAAACAGTGCAACGCTACAAAGATGTGACCACCGCAATGGGTGTTAAAGGTTTTAGAGGCTCCTTTCAAAATTGGTTTCGTAGGCCTTTTTAATTTGAAAGAAAGTTAAAAAATTAGAGCCCTGAGAGGTGTGTTTTTCCTCACTACGGCGTTCGATCAGGCATGTCAGACAAAATGGCACTTCGTTTGCACCTTAAGATAAAATAAAGAGAATATTTCTAGCTGTTTAAGATGATGGGAAGCTTTTTCTGATGCTAATTCTGCTAATGTGTTGCAGTTACAGCCTTTGTTTTACAGATAACGATAAAGGCTTATATTTGTGGGAACAAGTCGTGGAGTTATGAGGAACTGGGCGCATTATAATGATCAGAAAATCCTATGTGCATACTTTTAACGCAGCCATAATAGAATACTTGCCTGCTTCTCACATGTTCACTCTTTAATGTAGGCTATAGGCTATCGTTTTTGGCCTGGCTAAATACAACATCACAGTGCGAAAGTGAATGATCCAAAGTGGCAACATTAAATAGCCTGCAGGTCCTTTGTGAATCGTGCAGCCAATTAAAGGCCCCACACAGACTTACAGTTTCGTTTCATTTTTGATGAGAAACTAAAGGCCTATTTTCTCAAGGGGAATGCTGGATTGTGTTTTTCCTGATTTAAAATAAGCCGATATTTGATCCCCTAGTGTCCAAAAACATTCACAGTAGCCTACTGTGCGTAATTTGGAGACGTGTTGCTTTTTCAATAGGCTAACTGGCTAAATAAAATATATTTAATTTCCTGTTTAAACGTCCCCCTATATGAGCGATGGTGGTTGTCATTTGAAGACGTTAATGAATATAAAGGTTGTTCGTGAAACTCTTTTCTAAGTGCGAACAGTGGCTTCGTAGTCCGATGAGGCGCATCTAATAATGCCGTAGCCAAACACTGACCTGTAGAGCGGTTCGTCCAAAACAGTTCACCCCGTTAACTTGAGCTCCTGCCTGCAGAAGATCCTTGAGCTCGTCCGTGTTTCCCTTCGCCGCAGCTGTTGTCAGTCTGTCCTCGAGAGTCATTGTTGTGTCCAGAAATCTGCAGCGGTAACCTCAGTGACAGTTTGTTTTGACAGGTAGCCCGATGATGCCTACTTGAACAAACAAGATCGCCTCAGAAACACGACAGACAGCGCGTGGAGAATAGAACTACGGCTTGCTGTTGATGCCTGGCTGTTCGTCTTCGGCCGTACTAAACTCGTCAGTTTCTCCGGGCCATCAGTTGTCTCATTCGGATAAGTGAACGGCACATCGCCTGTCCAGCCAGCGATCGCTCGGTGTGTGTCTGGGCTTGCCTGTGTTTTGAATGGGTGACGTCATGCTTGGTGCAGTGGCGCGATTGTACGCATGCGCAGCTGCTACTGGCAGCTTATGGTGCAAGATTCAAATTGTGGTTCTCTCTTTTTCTCTTGGATCTCGGTTATGGAACTAACTCATACCGACTAATGTGGCAAAATCCGACAATGTCCAATTTATCTTTGGCATCTTTTTTCAATAGAAAAATGCTGTGCATGTTTATCGGACATTGCAAACTAATATCGACTCTTGATAAAACAAATTGCCCAGTTCTTAGTGCTCAGATTTTTTTTTTAAATTTGAGTGTCTAATCAAAGGAAACTGAGTTTACCCCCATCAGCTGATGAATATCATATGATATGATAAAAAGAACAGTGACTGTGGACCTTGGGATTAGATTGTTTTGTCAGCTGTAACTGATTTGATTAAGTTGATAAAGTGTGAGTGCTAACTGTAAGGGCATCAGCAGGCCTGCAAAAGGACTAGATACAATGACGAGATGAGATATTATAGTGGACGCAAAATAGGTGAAGACCCCAAACAGGGGGATTTGCCCTAAAGCATCTGCCATGGCTGGATTAATCAGCTGAGCGGTTTAGCGGTTGGCATGTTTGAGCCCCTTTGGCCCCTATTACTGGTCTCTCAGATAGTGAACAACACAGCCAAGACAAATAAACGAGACACAAGAGCCTGCATTGATCAGGGTCTTTGTTTTTTATTATGTACTGGTGATGAAATATGACCCAAGAAGGCCAGTTTGATTAATAGATTTCAAAGACACATTTTGTTTTTCGCGTGAAATAGAGCCCCCCTACCCCCAGGTCCATATAGTAGGAAATATATGGACATTGAAATCTGTGCACCTGGATTGAAAAATTTAGTAAATAGTTTATTTGCAGTTTGGAGAATTTTTTGTCATGACACCTTAGTAAAGCAAGCAAAGACTAATAACTCTATAACATGATAAAGGATTTTTCAACATGGGACCTTATCACAGACACAGTGGCAAGAATTTGATCCTCTATTAATTCGTCCATAAGGTAAACAATGTAAGTACCCAAAGTAATCTCTCAGGAATGTGCGTATGCACCAGTTTGCGCGTGTTTGATTGGCCGCTGCTGCACATTGTTCAATGACATCAAGTTGTGGCAAAGTTGTTGCCAGGTTTAAATTGCTTGTATGAATAAAAATAATTAATAAAAATATGACTCAGCAACATTTGTAGGTCCCCTGTGACAAATAGAAACAAATAAAAGATGAAATGAAAATTGTGTCAGTTTTTGCTGAGCAGACTAAAATAGATTATAAACAGGATGCTGCTTATGACAGCTGATTTGTGTTAACAGAGTGGTGGACCACATGCATCATCTCTAGAGAGGCCTTTGACAAAATCTTTGGAATGCCTGTCAGTCTTCAGTTGTGTAAATAAATGGTTGCTTTATTTGTTTATGTCTAGAAACATAGAATTGAAGTCATAATAATGGAAGCTGTTAATGTGTTGCAGTGAAACTCTATTAGGATGCCTCTCCATTGTTTAACCTGCTAAACCACTGCTGCACATTGGAGGAGAGAATGCACAGTGAGCACGCCCTGGAAAGAGTCATGGCTTACTGATAACCAAACATGTAACCACATATAACACTGCACTGTATCGGCCCACTTTCTATTGAATTGTATTTCCTTTTTAACCAATACTTATGTTTGTCCTTGCGTTCTATAGAACCTTTTCATGTTATGTATTTATTGTATATCTTTTGTATTGCTTTTACTGTAACATCCACCTGCCTATGGACAACAGATGGAAATTAGCCCCTGGGCTACAATCTGGCACATTTACATGTTGGAATGACTATGTTTATCAATGTGCATTGTCCTGAAATAATTAAATAAAAAAAATAAAAAAATAAAATTTAGAATGGGATTCCCAATATTTCGGCTACACCTGGGCAAGATGTACGAGATACAACCGCAAACACTGTTTTCAAGGCCTCTGTGAAGAATGTGACCTATAATTGATCGATAAATGGAATGTGTGTGGTTTGAGGTGTCGATAGATACACTGATTGTCGTATGTAACAATGATGTCCTGTGTATCAAAATAACATCTAGCTTAGCAGCACATTTAATTAGGAGTGACACTAGTGTATCTAAACTTGCACTGGCTTGTGTGTGGCCAGTGCTAGTGTGGTTTCTAATGTTGTCAAGTGTCAGGCTAATCCTTATTGTATTCTAGTATTGCAAATGGCACTGTAACAAAAGGTACAAGTTGACAACCTCATCAAAACACACATGCAACAAGTCTCATGATAAGCCTCATGATAAAGATTTGTTTTAAGATTCAGCATGGTTGTGGGCAGCTTAATAGTTCCTGATTTTATTCTTTGTATGAATATTGTTGAGTGATTCTGTGCTAAGGGTCATGCATAATGTAGTATATATACCAAATAAAGAAACTGTCTTATACATGTAAATGTAGTGGAGTGGAGAGTATCATTTCACTCTGAAATGTTGTGTAGTTGTATAGAAGTATAAAGTAGCATACAATAAAAAATAAAATGAATTCCCAGCTGATCAGCAGTATGTTGACTTGAAATACTAATTGGCTGGCTTTAAGAGAGTTTGGTCATACATATATTTAAGACGGTGGTAATGGAGTGTGATAGTGTGTGTCAATAATCTTAATTATCTGTTTGTTTGTGTGAATATGAGCAGACCTGTGTGGAATGTGTGTTTGTCTCAGGATTCACAGCAATGTAACAAGTGTGGGAGGAGGTCTGGCCTGGAAGTCCCCTGGGTGCACACGCATGTGTCTGCTGTGTGTGTCTGGTTGTGTGTGTGTGTGTGTGTTTGGTGTGAGAAAAAGCACACAGAGAACACTTAGATGTTATGGTTTATGCCCTTTATGTTATTTGTAAAGTATGGAAAAGTAAACAGATCACAATTTCAAGTAGCAAATAAAAAGCCAGATGGGGGAGGGCTTTGTAAAGGGAGAATTAAAGCTTGCTTTTAATAACATCTGAGGCCATCATCAAAGTCTTACTCGGCGGTTTGTCTTTGTAGGGCTTGACTTCATGACATCAGTGCATTTGGAACGTTCCTTTGGTCAGAAAATGCTTTAAGAAGAAAGTCCTCCTCTTTATTGCTAAATTTAGCAGCATAGTTTGGAGAAAAGTGGTCAATAGTGATGTGGGCATCATTGTAATCTCTCACAGTATGTGCTGTTTCTCACAGAATCCCATTTTTTACAGTTACAAACCTCATTTTGCCAGTTGGTCATCTGTATTTTGATGTTGCAGCATGTGGATTCTGAGGACTAATGAATGAAACTTTTACCCATCGTTGGCCGTTTCATTTGAATTTTTTTAATCTCCTAACATTAATGTCACACTAAACTATTTAGCGAACAGTGCTTTGCATGCAAACATCACTCTCCATTTCCAATCACGGCTCTCAACAGTGAGAAGGGGAATACCTAGCTCTGATTCCTGCCGAATGATATCACCTCCGGCTGACTGTTTATTTGAAATCCCCCTTTTATTACTCGTTTTAAATGGCTTCATTGTCTGCCCTTTTGTTTGCTAAACCTTGACTGTGCTCATGAATCTCACACATCTCACACTTAACAGGTTCCCAGAAATATATTTATTATTCTAAAATATGTGCAATGAGTGGAAAACGCCCGATGTTGCAGTTATAGGACACATTGAACCCTCTCTACCATGCTGGCCGTCTTTTTTTTCTAGTTCTGTTTACTCTTTCTCTTCAATTTCCACATCAAAGACTTGGCTTGTGCATACAGAAAAAAGGCACCTTTTAAAATTAGTCTAGCCTAAATTAGTAGTTAAATTCACATAGAATAGTGCACATTTAAATACCTTTTAAGCCTCTTCTGAGCAGGCTTATGCGAACAGTAATGTAAAATAAGCCTATAACTGTCATAATTCACCATGAGTTTTCCTCCCACCAACAGCAGACATTTTGGGAGCAGCTCTATGCCATACAGGGTCAGACATCTATTGATAGCCTCTCATTGCCGGTAAGCAATTCTACACAATATGTGGTATTTCACCACGCTGTGATGAGAAGAGGAGCTGCCCTACCGACACACTGGCCTTTCACATTGTTCCATGTTGTATTGCAACTGCTGTTTGTGTGTTTGCAATACAAACACACTAACACTGTGTGTGTGTGTGTGTGTGTGTGTGTGTGTGTGTGTGTGTGTGTGTGTGTGTGTGTGTGTGTGTGTATGTGTGTGTGTGTGTGTGTGTGTGTGTGTGTGTGTGTGTGTGTGTGTGTGTGTGTTAAGCTAGTCTGACACTTCCCAGATAATTAAATGAATTATTACAAAGTTTCTCAGTGAGGTTATTGCACAAGATTTCGATGTTGATCAGTTTGACTCACGTATCCAGATATGAGACAGTGATCCAGCCTTTCCTCCACTGTTTGCAGACTGAACGTAGCATCAAAGGCACACCACAAACTGTGACTTAGGTTAAACACACACAATTCAGTATACTTTATTGCTGATAAAGATGTTGTGTTGGTATTTTTTGCTTTGAAGTCCTCTTTTCAGAGCACTTTCCATGAGCAGAGGGATAACACCCAGACAGAGAGAGGGCTTTGTGATGGTTCAGTTGGATTTTTTTAATACACACATAATCAACTCATTCATTCAGTCATAATAAGTAGTAAGTCTTAAATTCTTTCTTCTTTAATCATCTTGCCCGTCTGCCAAGATCAAGTAGAGACAATAAACGCTTAAGTTGAACAGGAAGAAAAAAGTTTATTGAACATTTGCAAAGCCGTGTTGTAATTCTCAATCAAAGTTGTAGTAGGTGGAAAACTATTCATCTAAGAGGTAGTGGCCTCATACATGTAGATCAGTGAGTCCTATATTTGACTTTTGTTGCTCCAGTTTGACCTTGGAATGGCTTTTTGAAACTTAAACCATTGTCTGTTTGATTGTTTGTTGTTTTGCATAAGAGAGACAGTTTCTACTAGATACTGGAAACAATGGTTTTGTAAAAGACAAGTACAAGCAGAAGCAAATGCCTCATATTTAACAGTCACATCACAGCGTGTATTAAATTGAAAGGCCTCTAGGCAAATCAATGTAAGTCAATCTCCAAGCAGATCAAGCTCATTTCTGCAACAATATGTAGATATAACTCTGCTTATGCACACAACGTGTGCTATTTTGTGTGTGTGATGCATCACATTGTAATTTAGACTATTCCACTCTAAATAGGAGATTTGTCCAACGCTTTCAGTTTTTGTCACAAGGCAATTTAGAGCACTGTTCACCTACTTTGCTGCAAATCAGCTTGAGAGTTCAGTCTGCGCCAAGTGTAATCAACAGTAACACGCTTAATATCCACTGGTGGTTTGGGAGATCGATGCTATATTTTAATACAAAATTGCCTGATTTTGTGTAAGCGGTAGGCGCCAAATGTCAAGCACGACGGACAGGTTATCTTGCCTCTTGGTATATTCTGAATCATACTCTCGGGTTAGGGTTCTTTAATGTACCTGTAAACATCTTCAATTTGACATTTTCTCACTAATTTGGTTTAAGACGATTGCATGAAACATTCATTCGTAACTGATGGTTTCCTGAAACTGTGCTTTCACAAGATCTGCAAGCTAGTTTTTTTGTGGTGTCACTTGAATTGGCTTCTGTTCTTGTTCACTCAAAAACAACAATGCATTGCAAGTTTTAAGCTTATATTAACTACGTTTTAAGTGTGTGGTGTAGATCCATGATTCAGATGTTTTCTGTTGAGCGAGACACTGTGGATAGTAGGTGCTGAGTGTAATGTGTTTGCCACCCTTGGTCTGATTTCATCACACACACACACACGCACGTAAACAATATCAATAAGCTGTTTGTGAATGTGTCAGAGGCATAGAAAGCAGCAGCCTTTTAGGGACTTGGCTGCAGATGGAGATCAGAGTGTGGAGGGAGGGAGGTAGCTCAGAGCACTCAGGCTTTGCTTCCACTGCCATTTTCTTGTTGTGCCAGTCACATGCACACGGAGCAGCTGCCACCCACACATACGTATGACTGTCTCGAGCCACTGGGCCACCTCGACAGTAATGCTGTAAAAGATAGACACATGGAAGGAATGAGACAGCAAAAGTGTTAAGGCAACATACAGTTTTTACAACAGTTTATTGGCTTACTTAGTTTGCCTCTAACAAGGAGCCTATTGTGCATTGACAAGAAGTGTCTGCCTGTGGTCAGAGTGAGGGAACACACTAATATTAAGCAATTTAAAATGATTCTAATCTGTCTGGAGATATAAAAACGTCCTGTACCATCAGCTTACAGCTGTTTATCTTTCCAGGATGTGAACAGGATGAAAACAGACTTGCAGCTTGGGTAATAAAAGCAGCATTCGAGTACTTCCATGCCTGGATAATGATTAACAAGGAAGTGACATCATTGCACCCTATTATGACAATGAGTACACAATGAAGACCAGCGGCTTTATGAAACGTTTGTGGGGGCACTCTGTTAGTCTTTTTAATATTTTGTAAATGTATGTCTGATCAGTCAGTTTTTTAGTTTTTTGTATTATCTGAAATCAAAACAAAAGTCTAGTTTTGAAAGATAAATAAACATGGATTCTTTGAGTCTAGTTGTGACAGAGTTGTAGTAGCATTTGCTTGAGGTTCTTTTTAGGGCATACAGGCCTTTAGTGCAATCATGTTGTGATAGGATAGTACCAAGCAGAGGGTTGTAAAGAAAAAAGTGATCGCTGACTCAACACATCACTTACCTTCATTTGTCACCATGATACCTTGATATGTTTTCCAACTCACTGTTCATTGGTAAGACTCATTTATAGAGTTTTCTTTTTTGCATTGACTGACTTTTAAATCCTACATTCAACATAGTAAAGTCAAAATCTATATCAGCTATCCAATTTGATCCCCTTTGACATAATTTACAGTAGTTGGAACATGTGTTTTCTCCCACAATAATTCAGATGTAAGACTATCTTGAGGTTTTTTCAGTGTACTGTTGTACTGTTACATCAGATCAGCTCTTCCCCTTAGTTGAGTTCCGGCCGATAGTGATGTCCGCTCTCAGATGTTTGAGTGTGCGTGGGTGGCCAAAATGCCTGCATGCTCAGTTCAGAACATGCCTTATTGAAATGTCTACGGAATGTCTACAGTTAATATCACATGAAGGTTAGTTAAAAATGTATAGACAGCTGCAAGGGGAGGAATATCTAAATATACGGTATTCGGAAACCTTTAGTAACAGCTTTTTCATGCAGCATTCATATTCCCACCTCTTATTAGAGATATAAAAGAACACGCAGGGTCTTTTGAGATTGCTGATGGTTAGGGGAGCTTCAGCAGAAGTATCCATGTTGTGGAGTAGTAAGATTTGCATGCCATCAGATTTGGGACACTGCTCTCAGGCTTATGGACTTTGATTTGGTGATGTACTGTAGACATTGAGGTTTCTGTTTTTCTCTCTCTGAATTGTGTCCAAATAAAATCTTCTGCCACAGAGAAATCAAGTTTCGCTCACGCTGCCTAATGCGGACTTCCTGTGCGTTTGCCATTGGTGAAATGGGTGCAGAGGCGTTGAACCGTTAAGAGACTAGGGCAGATACAGTTTAGTCTGATCCTAAAAGACCTATCAGTGGAAAAAAATCTACATGAACAACTTCCCAGCCACAACTATGTTGCTAATCCATTTGTAATACTTTCTCATGAAAACAGAAATTTGAAGGTAAAAAAGTGGGATGAGGAAGAAGAAAGAATATTATTAGAGTTACCGGTATTGTTGGTTTTAAGGTGTGGCAGTTTAAAATATTTGCCCCAAACTTCTGAAATTCTTTCTTTGTTTTCATCTAGTTGCTTACATCAGCACATGGAGTTTGCTCGGTAACAATATATTTAGGCATGTTATTCTTAAATATTGTTGGAGGATAACTACATTTTCTAAATTATGTTTGGAGGAATGGATTTTTTTGCCAGTCTATTATACGTCTGCTGTCCACACTTCATCTGTATCGCTTTCTTTTGTGTCTTTATTAATGCAATGCAAAGGAAATCTATTGCTGTTGCAATCAAACAAGGTTTCATTGTAAGCCAAATTAACTGTGATTATGTAAATGTATAATGCTTATCGAAAGGTTGTCTTTTCAACTGTGCTGACTTCCTTAGGAAACTCAATAGTTAAGAGTTAAAAACATTTTTTTGTCTAATATTGTGAATTGTCACACCTGGAAACACCACTCCTAGTTAAAGTTAATTGTACCTAAATAATAACATCTCCTCCTACTCTTCTTTACCTGATTATCATTACGATATCCATTTCCAAGAACTTAATACAAATGGCTGAGGGATAGTAGTAGTAGGTAGGAATGCTGATCTTCTTCCTGTAAATAGTGTGGCCTGCCAAATGAACAGAAAAAGAAACCTACCAGCCTGCACAGATAAACATCACATGACATCACAATATTCAGTCATAAAATTGCCTTTAAATGTACTTTGACTTATGAGTTTCATGCCACTATGTTGACAACTCATGTCTTTAATGACATACCTTTATGATAAGAGCAGGTTTGATTAGTTTAAAATGGTTTTACGATATAATTACATTTTAAATGGGAATCATCTTCATGGTTATTATTTTACCATCATGATACTGTAGCTTACAGTCAAATGCACTCTTGTACCGTAGTTGACTATTTGGACTTGAGTTTCATCAGGTCACCACCAGGGGGCAGAATTGATTTCACATTGATTTCTAGTGAAATGTTAATTTATTTATCCACCTGTACTCATATATTCACAGTTCTGTTGTAAATATAGGTATGTTTATGGATGTGTGTGTGTGTGTGTGGGGGGGGGGGGGGGAGGTCATCATAAATTGATCTGCAGCCGAATATATTTGTGAGACAGACAACTACAATTTATATAAAGAACTTAGAGTTCCACGAGCACAAGGTTTTCCTCGTAGTGCAATATAACTCTCTAAGGAGTTTTGTTCTGTTCTTCATGTAGCTGAACCTCATAGGTGACTGAACAGCTATGATACTTTTCAGATTTGTATGTCTCAGCTCTGCCTCTTTAATTATTTAGTCAGTTATTGTCAACGCAATGTAGCCAGTGAACAAAAGAAATGCAAGACTGGGACCAAATGTTAGATGATGTTGTAGTTAGAAAAGAGGAGATACGCACAGAATCCATCCACGATGTTTGAGCTGCTCTCAGATTCAAGGTGTTAGCCCCCTATCAATACCATCCCTTCCCTCTGGAAATATGAGACGTTTGGGAGAGCAGAGGGGTGAAACTAGAGAGATGGCGCAGTCACTGGCCCATGTAATAAAACAAGTGTGCTGGCTGGCGTGGACATGCACACAACACCCACACACAAAAACACACACAACATGCAGTTAAACAGAAACACATGAACACTCACATTTTTAAACATGTGAATATGCAGATATTGGATTTGGGAGTGTTTAAACTGAAGAGAAACAAGGAGTCCAGCATACATTTGGGCAGTCATTTCTATTCTTTCTTTTAGTGCTTTGTGTGTTTTGTCACATGACTTTTTAGGGTTGAGTTTAGATTAGTTTAGTCGCAGTATAATTTGCTACACAACAGATACCGATCAAACTGAAAATATAAAAAAAAACGATTCAGACACGCAAGGAGGACTGAAACAAATGACTTATTATCTTTGATAACTTGATTTATTTATTTATCAGTGTTGGACAAAAGTTAAAATGACATGTTAAAAAAGGACAATATTTCTGAACAACTGTATAACTGTCTTTATTAGATAGTTTAAACCCCTCATCAGTGCTGAATAAAATAAAGCAAAATCTCTATTTCTGTGTGAGTGCATGAAGTGAGGTTGGGAATGTGTGCTTATACTCAACATTTATTTGACCCCACATGTGATGCAGGACAAAACTATAATAATATTGATACTAAATACATTTTCTGTGCATTCACCCCATCAGTGGGCCATAGTCTCTATTGAAATTATAACTGCTATAAACACACACACACCCACACACATGTAGTTTTGCAGACACACAGCTTTAAGCTGCACAAACATGTATTACCTGGGGCTTGTACATGCAGGGAGAGAATAACCTCCTGCCCCCAAGATGATAATTTCCCTCTGTTTACTACTTGCCCGGTGGCTTTAGCAGCTTCCTGTCATGTTATCTGACTGTCTCCATGAGGTCTGGGTTAAACACCTGTTGTCATGAAACAGGGAAGGGAGGCCTGGATCCCTCATTAGGGACAGGAGCATTACAACAGCAAACATGTAAACACAAGTGTGACGGGCATACTGTACATTACTGTGACATTGTCGGTTGTCCTTTTGTGTGTCTAGCTTACTGTTTGCCTCATAAACTTTTTTCCACTTTTTTTCCACACAAGGATCTAATTTGTTCAAATTATAAATAATCAAAATTTCAGTTTCAAAATCATCTAAATCCGCTGAACAATGGTGCAAGTCCATGTTAGTATAATAAACCAATGCCAAATGGCTGGCAGTGCATGTGGCAAAAACACTGTTTACAGTTTGAGAAGCAAGAGCGATACCACTCGCAGACCACAACCAATATGTCATAAATCCTTATTAACTTCTAATTTGATCCCTATTCATTCCTCGGCTATCCACCTGCCGACTAGGCCTCATAAATATGTAACCACTAGATGGCACTGTGCTGACAGCAATTCCCCCCTCTAAGTGCACACTGACCTTATTCCCTATCTATCTAATTACACATTAGACCTGTAATATGCCATTCCACATCCATGGGTCTCAGATGAATGGTTTCCCCCCTCCCTTCCTCTTCTCATCTCTCTCCTCCTATCCTCCCCCCCTTTTTCTCCCCCATCTTCACACTGTTACAGCCAGCTTCCCTCAATTACTGTCACGGGCAGGCCACAACATCGAGGGAGGCTCTGCATGTGGATTGGAGGGTGGGGTGGGAGGAGGAGATGTGTATATGGATGTGATGAGAGGAGGAGACAGTTGCTGACATACCAGCGCACGGTATATGTTCACAGGTGTGTTTGTATGTGTTTGGGCACGCGCGGCTCGCTCCGCGCCTGTGCATTTGTGTGTTTGTGTGATATGCCCATGGGGCAATTGCTTGCCACACACCATGGCTGTTGTAGCAACAGCCCTGTGACAACAGCAGTTTGACATTTGTGAGGGATAAATATATTCCACTTAGAATAGAGCTATTACTCTACTAGTTGTGGAGGGAAAAAACTGAGAAAAATAATGACAGCAGCTGCAGAGATTGTGGGCATTAAGCTGTACGTTCAGCCATATTCCCTGTGCTGGACCCGTATTTATGCTTTTTCTTGTACTGTATACATAATATGCAGTGCACATTTTCAACAAACATTTCTGACACAATGCATAGCTCAAAATTCTTGACACCTTACTTTTATATTATATTTGAGCATTATCTCATTACATTGTTTTTGTTTTTCTTGGTTTTGCTGGATTTGACTTTAAAGGTGCTGTAAGCGGAATGGTTCTTTTAGCTAACTTCCTGTCAGTTACTGCAGTTAGCAGTCCCCTCGCTCGTCCCTATGTCACCACATTAATGCACTGCGGTCTTCAAGCAGCGAGTTACCTAGCATCATCTCAGATCCATAAGTGTGATAAAACATGATAAAAACCATCAAAACAGACATTGGGAAGGATTTTTACCTGCTCCGCCATTGTAGGCGCATAAACATTCACCCATCTGTTGCTCTGGCGTGCACTTGCAGTGAGACCATGAGTGACACGGGTGTCGGTTTGTAGCGTTCTCTCTTGTGATTGGATAAAAATTTCGGGATCCTCCAATAAGTTTATTTGCCGAATACATGCAGAGCAGCTGATTGAGAGATCGGCTTTATGAAACGCGCACATTATGTAAGTGATCACTGTATGAATAAAGAGTGATTTAACACTTATATTAACATAAATAAACCGCTTACTTCACATTTAATATATATTTATTGTATACCAAATATGTCCTTTTAATTTCATAACGGATACAAAAAAGGGAGTGACCTAAGATTAAAATAATCTTAGTTGATACACAGGAGTAAATGTATTTAACATCCACAAAATGTTTTCCTTCCCAACGGTGAGATCGTTCCTGTGTGTCTGTGTTGTTTTTGGAAATGCCTCTTGAAGTCTACAGGTCAGGTTGCAATAAATCTCACATTCCAGATGTCTTCATTATAAACTCAAGACAGGCTTGCCTCATTAAGAAGCCCGTTCACGTCTTCCAACCCTGCAAAATACTTCATACATAAAATCCCCAATTTCCTGTCTGGGTGAGTGTAAGTAATTGAATCATTTGACACAGAAGAAAGATAAGTATCATTTAGTTGGTCGAGTCTTTACAGACTCAGCAAAGCTTTTGGTGTGTGTTTGGGGTGCAAGATTTTGGCTTATGTTTATGTTTGGATATAGCTACCTTAGGGAACATATCAGACCTGTCTGTCATTTGTATTTATATTGTTACATATCAGATACAGTGGATTATGGTAATTATTTGAAGAAGTATGGTTTACAGTTTTCACTCCGAACACTTTTACACTTTGCCTGAAATTCTTTATTTTAATACACTTAGTTATAAGTGCACACTTTTTAATTTTTTTTTTTAAAGTACTTTCTTTATACATAACTTAATATTGTAATTAATTATGTTTCTCCATGTTGTAATTCTTCTTGTGGTAATTCTAACTTTTTTCTACCTGTGGCACCTATTGATTATCTGTCAGTCCTGGATTGGGAGACCCTTCTCTCCTCCTCTTTCTGAGGATTCTCCCTTTTTATTTTTAGCCAAAGTAGAAGCATGGCTCTTGGGATTGGCAAAGTTGTCTGTTTTCCGCCACTTTGATCCAGACTTAAGTGACAAATGAATGGAAAAAACAGCATAAAGTATCTCTTATGTTGGTCAACCATGTGACGCCACGCCAGAACAGCTTCTGTGTGCCTTGGTATTGATTCTCCAAGTCTCTGAACTATACTCGGGGGATCAACACAATTCTTCCCAAAGGTATTCCTTTGTTTGGTGTTTTGATGACAGTTGTATAGAGCACTGTCTAACAGGTTGGCCCAAAGTCTCAATTGGGTTGAACTCTGGAGACTACTAAGGCCATAGCATATATGATTCACATCATTTTCATACTCATCAGACCATTCACTGACCACATTTTATTTATACATGCCATAGAGCAAGATTGGATGTGTACTGCTTAATTTAACCATGCAGTGAAGCTGTGTGGAGGCATCTGAATTCATAATGTTGTTTGATTCATTTATTCTGCTTTTTCTTTTAATGTGTCACTTGTCTGTATCTCTATAAGGCAGATTGACATTAATTTGGACAGGCATTTGTGTACCCAAGAGGATTCTGCAGATTGAGTTAGGTGATGCCCTGACGTTTTCTTTAGCGCCAAAATTGCCTTGAATTCATCCAGTCGTTTTTCAGACATTCATGTCATGCTAATTATGAACTATTAACTTTAGTAGTTACCCTGGCTTTCCATATATTGTCCTCATCGTCCAATAGGTTTTGTTAAAGACCAAATACCTGAAAACTAATGACATTCCCTTGAGCCTTTAGATATTTTTGTTTGTATATTTGTTTCTTTTGTTAACATTTGCCTTCTGTGCTGTAGCACTTTGTGACTGTGTCTCGATAAGTGCTCTATAAATAAATAAAAAGTTATTATTTAATTTATGTTTATATTCGGCAAATCTTAGCATGCTGACATGCTAAACAAATACGCTGACCATATTTTATATGTGCTAAACATGAGCATGTAAGTATATAAATCTCACTAATGTATGGTAGCGATTGTGGCTTTAAACACAGTTTAGATAATCACAGCTGCAAAGTGAAGAGTGTTACCATAGTCAACAAGAAGTTGGTCATTCAACTTCAGCTTATTTGGAAATATTTTACCTATTTAAAATCTAACAAAAAAAGCAGAGTGCAATGCAAACTGTGCGGAAGACGCTTTCATCAATTTGAACAATATCACCTAGAAATTACAGTTCCAAACAAGTGTTTATTTTTATTCAAGTGTGACTACCTGGCAGAGAACTAACTTATCAGCATTAGTTCATCTTGTCACCTCCCTTGGGTAAGGGTCAGGACTAGGGTTAGACAGAGGCAGTGATTTTGATTCTGAAGGTTTTTATTGTACCCCTTGAAAGATTGATTAGTCCTTGTAATGCAGAATACAAAGCTGGCTGGAATGAGGCAACACAGTAAGCTGCTAAGGAGCACCACAGTCTGTTGGCCAATGAGCAACTTGGGGTGCCTTGCTGGAAGAGGAAAATATTGCACCGTGGTTGCAAATACCTTTTCATCCTCATTGCACTACCCAGATTTTCCCAACCAGTCCAAGCTCTTAAACTGGTGACATAATACAATACAAGCTCATTTTCCTTTTAGCGTCTGTGCTGTATCTTGGCTTCGATTGCCCTCATGCAAATACAGAATGTCTGCATAACCAGACATATTCATTAGGTCATAATCATGCACTGTGAAGGATGTGGAAAAAGTATTTATTCTCCTGCAGTTCAGGTACAAAAGCATATATGGCGATTGTATTGTAACCATGAAACCTTTTTGCTGTCAAGGGTGACATGAATATTCAATTTTCTTTATTATACAGTATATGAATGGATTAGCATGTTGTAATGGCTGTTTTTTGCCTCTGTTTACCTCTAGTTTGATAAATCAAATGAGCCAAAAATAATTCCTGTACTCTCCACAATGTCCTTTTTACCTCAGCCTCTCTAAACTGCTGCTGCTGCTGTGTATTATATGAGTTGAACAGGGCTTTTTAGGGCTACAAGGGAGGGGGTGAATATGTGGTGCATTGTGACTGCACATTAATTGAATGGGCTTGGGTCCGGAATCCCTAATTAGAGACAATGGCTGTGACATGGGCAGTGAAGAAGCAGAGAGCTCTTCTGAAAGGTAAGTGGGGAGTTGAAGGACAGCCACGGGAAAGCACCTCACTACTCTCATACGGCATCCTCCAAAAGCCTTAAGAGAGTATTGTGTGAGCGTACAAGTGCACCCACCCATACAAATGAAAGAGAGGTGGGGTGGAGAAAGGGGGTTGAAGCGAGATGGCGCTCCAGCAGCCTCCTCTCGTCTCTTACTTCTTCCAGCTCATTGACTGATGTCACGAGGAGAGACTGAGAGGGGGGAGCTTGCACCATTGGGGGGAAGGAAAAACGGAGTGACGTGAGAGTGCAACCCACGTCAAAGGAAGAAAATAAACACCTTTCTTAGCCCACCAGACTGTGTGGACGTGTGTTAATGTGTGTATGTTTGCAGTTGTATAAACACAACATCCAATGGTGCAGATGATGCATCCTTTTGTCAAATACAGTGCCTTGCAAAAATATTCATAACCCTTGAAATTTTCCACATTTTGACATGGTACAACTACATGTACATTTATTTTATTGGGATTTTATTTTATAGACCAACACAAAGTGGCGCATAATTATGAAGTGGAATGAAAATGAAACATGGTTCTCATTTTTTTTTTATAAATAAAAAACTGAAAAATGTGTCGTGTAAAAGTATTCATTCCCCCAATACTTTTCAATACTTTTTTAGAACCACTTATCGCTGCAATTACAGCTGCAAGTCTTTTGGGGTATGTCTCTACCAGCTTTGCACAGCTAGAGACTGACATTTTTGCCTTCTTCTTTGCATAATAGCTCTAGCTTCAGATTCAGCATCAGATGTATGGAGAGCATCTGTGAACAGCAATTTTAAAGTCATTCCGGATAGTCTACACCAAATTGCACTGAGCTAAAACATACATGGACATATGATTTAACACGTTAAATATATGTTATTTTATAACTTTATTTTCTTGTTTACAAGCGGAAGTAGATGTATGAACTTGTACGTCATCAGGATGTGTTCCTGATTGTGATGTTGGAAAGTTGACGGTGAATAAGACATGCTGTGTAAAAGTCCGGCTGCTTTGTGAAAATATAATGCATGTTCATTGTGCTTTGATTATGTTCCCCAGTGTTTGCATTCTTGCTTACTTTGTAACATTGATTGTCGAAGGTCTATATGTACTTACAGAACTTACATAGTACATGAAAACTTCCAAGGAATTGCTGTATTTCTCTGTAATAGCTAAGGGTGTAAGGATGTAAAGCCCACTGAGGCAAGTGTCTATTTGTGATATTGGGCTATACCAACAAAACTGATTTGATTTGATTTTGATAGAGAAAAGTGATTGGGGTCAGCACTAGGTTTGCAGTGGAGATGGCTTCGCGAGGCAATTACTGAGCCTTTGTAGAAACTTGCTTAATTTGGTCTTCAGTAGAAATATTCTCTACTGACACTTGTTGGAGAAAACACAGCGTTTAGTTAGTAATTTGAATAGTTAATCAAATAGAAAGTACATTTTTAGTATCGGGCTGAGGAATTTCCTATTTTTATAATTCAAATGCAAGAAAGGAAATATAGTATATCGTATTCAATCAATAATGGGAATCTCGGCAGATTTTTCTGTTCCTTTAGAGGACTATGGGAGTTCTTCCATGTAAAGAGGCTCCAGAGGGAGCTGTGCAAAATTGCTTCAAGTGATGTCATTTCCTTTTCAGGTTCAAAATTGTCCAAAGAACCTTTTATATTTCCCACAGTGCCATTGCTGAATCTCCAATTTTCAGCCTCTGTTTTAAGCGCTCCTTTTCAGAGCCTGTCTCTTTAAGCGCCACCTTTCAAAAAGCCCAGTCTCCTCTGATTGGGATATATATGCGGGTGTGCTTATCACGGGTGGAGGTAGTGCTAATAGGTGGCGTGGCTTCTCCCCTTATGATGTCATTGGGGATCTGACTGGGGTTTTGAACACATGTTTTCAGAAAGAAGGAGGTAGAGAAAAAGAAAGAGGGTTGTTTTTTCTCATATTTTTGGAGTCTCAATAGTCACACCAGGGACCCATATTAATGTTGAGTGCAATTTTCATAATAAGTAACCTTTAAGTCAATGTTCGTAGAGTCCAGTGGCAAATCTCCTAAGAGGAGCAGTTGTTGCGACGATGGCTAAGATTACCTGTTTAATAGGTAAATTAACTTAAATCAGATAGTGACCTCAAAGTCATTCTTGTCACCTCGCGTAGCCTGCAGTAACAACTAGATGATAATATAAAACAAGGATTGTTCCTTAAGCTGCAAACTGTACGGTACTTTTTGACAGCGACATGAAGTTCTTTGCAGATATCTTGAATCAAATTCTTCACTTTGTAACCACTAGAGGTCAACATACCTGAGACAAGGATGCCATAGTGATCATCAACAGATGAGCTGCCATTTATCAGTTGATCCTCAAAACACCTTTGGATTTATAGAGCTGAAAAAAGAGCAGTAGCACTGGGCTGATAATTTCCACCAAATAAGATTTACACACCTGTCAATGTGTCACAACACAATCAGTGTGTCTGTGTAGAGACTTTCATCTGCTTGGATTGCTACGAATCTGGCTTCACCTCATCCATACTGTGTTCCCTGATGACTTTTGACAAGCAATCCAGCAGCTCATTTTGCAGTCTTTTATGTGCCCGTGAGGACTCTGACTGTTTTAAAGTGTTCCTGAAACGTCCTGCTTGTCTAGAAATGCTACTAATGGCGCTTTTCCACTGCGTGGTATCAGCTCAACTCAACTCGACTCAACTCGCATTCTTGCCGTTTCCACCGCAAAAACATGGTACCTGGTACCTGGTAGCGGCGGCTATTTGGTATCGCCTCGCTCTAGGTTCCAAGCGAGCTGAGCCGATGCTAAAAGGTGACTTTGGCAGACTGCCGGCCACAGAGTCTTCATTCTGTTATAGGTCCATGTGTATACTCCCAAACTCTCCGGGACTTTACAAGTGTATTTTGTCTCACCACGTGCTGTACATGGTGAGACAAAATACACTTGCAGCCTTCTCTGGCTCTCTTTCATTTGATTTGCTTCACAGATCCGAAAAAAAACGTAATGAAATGTCCATATATTCGCTAAGCTCACCCAGTTGTGTTAGTTGTTAGGGATGTTTCTTTCAACATACTGTACACGACACAAGAGGAGACATGGAGGGCAGCTAGCAGCTATCCTAGTAGCCAGCTGGGACAGAAATGATAGCAGTGATTACATTACTTATAAGCCTCGGACTGCATTGATAACCTCAATAAATTATTCAGGCTGAGACACAGCTTGCATTTGAAAACACGTATCCTGAAACAAGCACAAAACTTTATGATGCCTGTGTTAACGTGCATAGGGATGTATGTGACACATCCCGACAGCTGAGTGGCAGAGTCACACATCGGGACACCAATCCTCCCTTTTAATGGCCCGTCACAATATTCTTCTACTTCTTTTAACAAACAGATACAAGGGGGGTATTTCTTAAACATTTTCCATCCGTAATTTTGGCGGTTGGTTCAGTTAATAGCACAACAACTGCTCATCATTTCTGCTTTGCTACTTTGCTTCGGAATCGGCTCTCTGCCCCTTTGTATGACGACACCGCCCACATTCAGGAGGTACTATTTGCAGTGGAAAAAGACCCATGCTGGTACCAAAACCGAGTTGAGCTGAGTCGAGTTGCGTCTAGTAGAGCTACTTGTGCGGTGGAAAAGCGGCATAAGTTAACCAGTCCATGAAAAATCCCAGCGTCAATAATGCGCGTGATAGTGTGTCAGTTTTTGCTCATCTCATCATTGTGACAATGAACTGTTATCCTGAAGCTCTCAACCAACTGTGAAGCAATATTTACCCTCCTGGAAGTTGGAAGTTTTAGAAAATTTCCCATTTGCATGTTCAATGTTTCATGCTTTTCCCCTTTTTCCCCCAAAATGACTGAATGTGAATACGATCAAAGTTGCTCCTCTGAGTTGATATACGTAGCAGTGTTTAGGCGAATGATGCATAGCCATGTTGATCTTGACTGTGACCACAGTGTGGGACCATCTCAATGACTGCACAAGGTTACTGTATATATGCCATGAGTTCTGATGGGGGAACTTCAGTTTGAGGAAAAAAAAAACAGTCTGAAATCACCTGAAAGGGTCCAAACACAACAGCTTATTGGACAATGCTATTTTTGGCTCTATTAGCTTGCCACCCCGAGAGTCTGTATACGTTTTGGGAGTTAGGGCGCTTTCACACCTGTCGTGTTTGGTTGGATTGAAAAGATCTCAGGTTAGTTTCCTTCTTTGCTGCAGTTCTTTCACCTTGGTGAGAACACAGCAATCGCACTCGGGTGTGTGCACCAAAGCGGACAAAAAAGTGAACCTTGTCGAAAAGGTGATCTCGGTACGCTTCCAAACGAACTCTGGTGCAGTCCGTTTGTGGTGAGAACGTGAGCGGACTGAGTCTGACACAACAGCAGGAAGAACTGCGTAACAAGCTCCCGTAACCAGCTACGCTGTGTGTTATGGGATGAAGAAGACAATCTACTTCCTGTAGTTTCTTTCTGAAGATTTGCCACATGGAAATTCTGAGCAATTGTAGAGCAATTCCAGGACTAAGGTATTCTTCCTGCCCCTGACACATCTGACCAATGAGTGACAAGAACTTTCTCACAGGGCTTATGCTGCTGCATTTCATTTGACTTCACCAACTGATTTGAAAATCGAAACAATGTATCATTCTGGCATCTGATGTGAACCAAGGAAGCAAACTATAAGTGAACTATCAGGTGTGAAACCAACCTGTGAGCTTACCGGGCATATGTAGTCCGCTATTTATCTCTGCTTGAGGTAAGTGGCTCAATGCTAGATTAGTTGAAACTAACATAACACGAACAACAACAAAATAAACTGGGAAAACAAAGTTTCTTTGAACAATGTCACATTTTTTACTGAACTGCTACCTGGATCCGATTCCGGGTATTCACAAGAAACAGTTCCTTTGTGTGAATGAGAAGAGAAATGAGGTTGAGTGTAAAGTGTGGTGTGCTAAGACTACAGCATCCGCCGTGTTTGGTAATGATGACCGGATGTGGGATAAGACACATTTAACAAACCGCTGAAGAAAATCAAACGCCGGCCAGATCGAATTTGTGATTCCCAGCCGCTATAGTTTATGCAAGTTTTAGCCCGGTTAATCAATACTACCTCCAATACTGTTTGCTGTCCTCCAACTGTGGTATAACAGCAGCGGTCAGGATCTGGGCGTGTGTGAGCATGTTTGTGACCTATAGGGAGACACAGTTGGATCTTCCAGGCCAAGGGGTGTCAGCCGAACAACCAACCAGCCAGACAGCCAGCCAGCCAGCTCACCCTCCCTCCTTCACTGTTCTCCCTCCTCTCCTCCTCCCCATCCCCTCCCTCCTACGAGCCTCATTATGAGAGGGAGAAAGCTCACGGTTACCCTCTCCTCCCCCAACTCCCAATGCACCATGGCCGTGAAGAGAGAGAGAGAGAGCGAGAGGTGAAAAACAGCGAGTCAGGTGCTAAATGTGAACGTGGATTAGTTTCTATGCCAACGGCAGGAGGACGCACTCACGCAGCCAGCCAGGGTCCCTGCAAGACACTTGTTTTTGTCCCTCTTGTTTTTTTCTCCTCCCCCTCCCCTCCCCTCTCCTCCGTGCTCTCTCTATCAGTAGGGGAGATAAGACTGGGCCCTGTGCCTGGTATTAAACCTTATCTCTCCAGCTGGGGCCAAGGCCTGCTGGATTTGGCTACACAGGCTCTCCGGTTCAACTCAAACATGCCTTGTTTTAATGGCCACCCATTAGCATCACTTGTCACCGGGAGGCTTGACGTGGTTTAAAATGGATCCATTTTTAGTGTCCATCCTGTGCACACTGTGGCTGCTTAACAAGGCTTAAAATGTAGCTCTTTAATTCCTTACTCAACTTTTTTTTATAAACAATTAAGCAGATAAATATTCTAATTGATTTTTTCATGACTTTTTCCCATTCTGTCCACGCTGCCTTTCCTTTGGAGCTAGAACCACTGTTTCCTTTGTGTGATATTTCCTCCTGATGCTGCTGTCCCTCTCTCTGTAAGGGTTGAGAGAGAATGAGAAAGGCTGGGTGGGTGGAAGGGAGGGAGGCAGGGAGGGATGTATTGACAGGCAAAGAGAGAGAGAGACAGAAAAGAGAGAGAGACAGGGGCATTGAAAAGCCAAGGGAGAAAGCAGGAGAAGGAAAGTGGAGATGGGAGGGGAGGAAGGTGCACATGGATGCACTCAGGCAGGCAAGCAGGGAAGCAGGCAGGAAGGGGTTAAGGTGAAAACAATAACAAGGGGAGCGGGGAGAGTGCGTCTGTGTGCGGCTCCCTGGAAGTGTCAGGCTCTCTGTTCATTGACAGTGTCGTGCACCCGCCGCCCCGAGTGCGCCGGCAGCCTCACAAAGACAGACAGCTCGAATTAATCCCACGGGGGGAGTGCGTGACAGTTTGGCAGAGCGGAGAATTGAAAGGGAGGAGGATGCCGAGAATGGGGAAGGCGCAAGCATTTGTCAAATCATAATTAAATGATGAATCACTATTCCGTTATTAACGATATGCCCACCCAAACCTCCCTTGTTACACACACAAAAAAAGGAAAAAAATGGAAATGGAGAAATGAACGACCGCTGGCATTGTGGCTACTGAAAAATAGAGGGTTTATTGCCCACTCCCCTTCATGGTTCATGGTTTGCACTCTTTTCTTTACACAAAATGTAGATGGATTTGAATTCAGAAAAATAGACTATTTACTATTTCTTCAAAATCATGGATAAATAACAAACACAGTGGGATAGATGTGAAGTAGGCTATGTTCCATTTCTAAATAACTTAGGAACTCATTTGACCTTTATACAGCTTTTCACCTTTATTTTGTTAAAACAAAATATTTTACCATGTGACAACAATATGGATCATTATAGTCAATTAGAATTGTGCCTATCCATTCCACACAGTGTTAACTTATTTTACTCATTAGATGCTATTTTTATTGTATTTTATTTTAACAGTGTCTTCTTCTGTTTGTGTTGTCAAACTCAGTTTGCATTCAAATCCATGGGTCCCCTGTTACCAAAGACAAGTCCGACGGAGGTTCAATTTGAGCTACACATCAATGAGGTGCACAGCAGTTTAAAATATTGAGGATATTACAACTGTTATTAAAGTTATCACAAAGACAATCAGTCTATACTCCATTTCGCCATTCATGAGGTAAACAGTGCTATTATGATTTTTAATCAACAATGTAATCCACAAGCACATGTTTGATTGCCCATTGCCTTTTTGATTTAAACCCTTTGAGTTGGGAACACTGCTGTGCCTACTCAGTGGCCTCATTGAAATGAATGAGGGGGCTGTGTTTTTTTTAACTTAGCTTTTATTGTGACATATTGTTCATCAATGTGGTGATTAACCTATAGAGCAGCTCTCTTTGAAAAAAGCACATTATAACTCAAGTAGCTCAACACAATCAGTGCTTGTAACAGTCACTTTTATATTCAAAAGTGAAAAGTCTGTCTTTCTGTGACCATCCAACCAAAGAAACAAAAAGACATACTGCATAAGCGGTAATGTTCTTGAAATGTACTGTAGAAAAAAAATCCTTATTAGTTGGATCAGTTTCATGTCCATTTTTGTTCTCTTTGTCATTGCAAAATGCAGAAAGCTAGCTAGGCGTAGTAAATGGATAACCACGGCAACAGATCATCTGAGATGTGGAAGCGTTCATTCAACACTATGGAAACATTTTAGATGTGGATAAGAATGTTTGCATTCATCTAAAAAAATACAACTGTCCTACAGTAACATTATCTGTTGGCTGGTCATTTAAGTGAAGCAGCTCATAAGTATAGTAGTGTGAGCATAGTGAATAAATGGTACAATGACAATTCTACAATAATTCTATTTTTTGGATGGCTGTTTTCATTGATTCAAACCGTAACCCTTTTAGAATGTGAAGCCCATAGTTCATAGTGGGGGACAGTTTGCTTTAATTGAATATTTTATGTGGTGGAAATGTAAGGCAATCCACATTAAATTGGAGACACACCATGTATACGGAGTTGAGTGAGGACACCTTTGTGTCCGCAAGAAGTCACAGTGAAGTTGAGAGGTTCCACAGTGCAACTGAGCAATAGTTTCATGTGGTTTGATAGGGCTTTTCAAAATAATATAATGAATGAATGAATTATTTATGTCTGAGAATGTCTACATACATTAAAGAAGCTAAGCATATATGTATTTCTTAACAATCAGGCATTGAGTAAAAAGCAGACATATTGTAACACAGTCTTCAGAATAGCTCTTTTAAAAATGACTTCATGTTTAACTCTATTCATTTTGATTTCCAGCTTTTCAAGGTCAAGATCACTAATTTTATCTGAGGAAGACCAAATGACTCCAGTTTTATGTATTCATTTGGATGTGCAAATTCACAGGTCTGGGGGTTCATCATACAATAAACTCTGTTCTAATAGGTTTGTTCAGAGTAAATTTCCTTGCAACTGGGAGTCATACTCCTTTTTCTTAGTTTTCAACGCAGATTAATGAGACATGACTGAATGACATTAACATTGGCACAAGCATTATAAAGTTTGCAGAATCAGAAGTGTTACCACAGCCACACAGTTGTACTTCATTAGTGTTGCCTTGGTGTTTGACCAGACATTTAACTTATTTATGAGTTGTAAGAATTTGGAATATATATCACAATGTATTCAATTGTCATAGCTTTACTTACTTACATCACTGCTTAATACACTGGATCCTAAAAAATAAAAGACCCTCTTACCAAGATCCAATAGCCGACTAACTTGCTCAGTAGGAGGACATAAAAAAAAACATCAATCCACCATGTGCACACACCAAGTTTGTAGTGTACTTCATGTATACTTCCCACTTGTATACTGTTTTAGGCCTTTGTCTTTTGATCCATGTTTAAACCACACTCCATTTTATTTCTATTCTATTTTAATTGTTTCTGCCTTAAATCTCATTTATGGTCATTCCTTGGCCCCTTGGTCACTAATGCCATATTCAACAAAAATGGTGACAATAATGTAATCTTTACATTAATAACTAAATGTGTTTGCTCACATCAAATGCAACAGCAGAATTTGGAGAGTGTGAGCCAGCAGTGGTAACATTACGAGCAACTCCTAAACCCGCCTGTATGTCCAACTGACGCCCATCTTTAAAGCAGTCTCTGCCTCCAACTTCTGTAATTCCAACTCTGCGGAGCTGAGTCTCCCGTTCTCGCTCCTCCTTCCTCTTCTTTTTAAAATGTTCATGTCCATCACTGGTTCAGCTTTGTACTGTTGAAACCCTTTAACCAAAACCCCTAAAGCTAGTGGAGAAACAGCCATGTTGTTATTTTCCTGTAAGTGTGACTGCTACACCTAGAACCGCTGACTTCATAAGATGACTTGTATCCGTAAGTTGACTAATGCCTATCCATACAGCCTGTCTGGAAAACTGTGTTTTATTGCTTGCATATACCTACAATGCATGTGTGGACACATGCACTTTTAATTCAAAGTTTCAAAAAATTAGTGTGTTCTCTTCATTGATCCTGTAGCACATTTATTCATATTTTTATTTGATTGTAAAAGTAGTATGGGAAAAGAAATTCAATCTAATTCAGGGAACAGACAAGATTGTCAGGATGAATATAATGGAAATAGTTAAAGATGACAAAATAAATGTTCTAGATCAATGTGGACGCTAATTAGTCATGTCCAGATCAGGAGAGAGCCCTTCCCATGTCTGATCACTCACCAAGCTTGTTTGCAGGCCTCCATATAAATGATTTCCAATATTTTGTAAGATGAGGTTGAATCGGTTGAATTGTGCTGCTATGTGCTGCAAAACCTGGATATTAGAATGTTACATGATGGATTTTCCACCCTGATACTTGATGGTGAAGCTTATAGTACACTTTTTAATACCAGTAACATGTTTGTAATAGCTGATTCAATTCAATTCTACTTCTACACAGGTTGTAGCTATGAGCCAGTTCACTGGTGATAGATGACCACCATGCCCTGCCATGGTTCTCCCTGCACTACTGCTCTATGACAGCAATGGACATCCAGATAAGATAAACTTCACTGTGAAAAACACAACAAAGGGTCTGCTGCAGGGTCTGCTGCATATTTCCCCTTTACACATACTGTATATGCATTGATAAAGGATTCTTACTGGCTGGAGGTGGGCTTTCACAATCACTCCAGTGTTTTTCTTTTGTGTTGCCCTTCTGAGCCATGCTTAGTGGAAATATATGAGTTTGTGAATCTCTTTATGACATAAACAAAGGAACATGCGTCTCTTCTGAATATAGAGGGATTCAAAAGCTGTACAATATGACCCTCAAACAAAAGGACATCTTAAATCCACCAATCGCTTCACAAGGATGACCACAAGCACCTTGAAGAATGGTTTTGGTATTTTATCCCCGAGAAGCCTCTTCACAAGTTATTAACGCTCCAACATGAGAGCAAAGCTTGCAAAGAGATAGTCGTAGAAAACAATTTTTCCTCCACTTTAATATAAACTGTCTATTTCCTGCGATGTAAGGAACAGGAGTCGACCTCCTGGAAGCCAGGAGAGGAAGTCGGAGCAATTAAAGAGCCATTAGCAGCACCTCTCTGAAAAAGCCATTAATCAAGAAGCAGCAGTGCCGCTCACAATGGCAAGTACAATGTACACCAAGGAGAATGAATGATGGATGATTAAAGGAAAGATATCTGTATTTGTGAAGTGTGTCCCTGGGCTAGAAACATGTGCGGCACTAAGAAGACAGATTCTATTTACACAGAGAAAAAAATCTAGTGGAATACTAGCACTTTCTCAGATTTGGACAAATGGACTCAAAGCTAAGTTCGCAAAGTATTTATTGTAATATGGGGACTGTGAAAAACAAAAAATGTAGGACAAATATTTTTCATACTGAAGAAGGTCTTTTTTTAAGTTTTCGGTAGTTAGAGCTCCTCATAAAAACAGAAATACTCCAACATTTTGAAGAAGAAAGATGACGATGATTTACAGCATGGTGACAATAATGTGTCAATCATTTGTTCTTACTCAAAAAAACGTCTCACAAATATACAGTGCCATACAATAGTATACTATAGTCTAATTCAAACCGAAATGCTAAATCATTTCCTAAGACAAACGGCCACTTGAATTTTAGGCAAATGTCAAGTCAAACAGGGATTTTCTTTGTTGTTGCTGAGGATCAATAAACATTTGGTGCTGGAGTGGGAATTCCTCAAAATAGCCTAGAGTGCCAATGATAATCTTAATGAAGAGACATGTCACCCGATGTAATGATGCGGCTCATTTGTTGTGTTATCAATAAAGGTCCAAAGAGGAATAAGCGAAAGCTAAGACATATGCTAAACAGACAACACAGGATTTTTTTAGTGTGGGGTATGGTCTTGACAAAAATATAGAATAGTATGAGACGTATCCCCTTAAGCCAAGTAGTAAGTGCATGGACATTTTAAAGGGAGGGGATAAAGAAAATTAATATGGATATTATTGATTGCAGTACTCAGCCATATTGTATAAATACTGTCAAAAATATGGCAGCTGCACATTAATTAGGAGTATTGATAAAACATCAGGGACTCTGCTGGTTCAGCAGGCCGCGCAGTATTAGGGAAAGGTTAAGTGCCCGGCCGACATTTAATTTCATTCCTCTGTATCGCTAACGCTATGTCGCTCTTTCTTCCCTTGTCTTTCTGTTTCTTCTCCTACACCTCTCTGGTCCAACAATTCTACATTTCAATCCCTCTTTCTCTTTCCTGTCACCCTTCCTTTCTACATAAACACTTTAATCATAATTCTTTAAATGATATTTTAAAAAGGGCTAAGCTTAGCTGCAAAGAAAAAGTTGGTTTGCCATTGGTTCCCCACAGTCATCTCATGTACACACAAACTCACTAACACACACACACACACACCAGCCCTCGCTGTCATTTAGCAGCATCCTCTTCAGCAACGTGCTTGCAAGATGGATGCCCTCTCACACGCATTTATCCGCCAGCACCGCGGTGCTTTATTATCTAATTTTGACAGGTCGGTCCCGCCCATTGTGCCGCTGTACCGCTGCCGACGTTTCCCCCAGGGACAGTCTGGGCGAGGCCTCTGCTGAACCCAATCGCAAAGTGCTAAACGTGCAATGCAGCTCGAATGCTAATTTACTGTAACCAACACGCTGAAAGACCTCCTGCCATTGCGACTACCCCTTCAGCCCCGTCTTGGCTGTCCCCATTACTGCTCCCACTAAAAAACTCACACACACACGCACACACACACACACACACACACACACACACACACACACACACATACACACACACACAAACAAACAAATAGCCTAGCCCTGCTCAGCTCGACTGTTTTTTTTATTTTTCTCTAGTCCATAAAAATCTGCATCTTCAATACCGTCTATGGTCCAAGGTTTATTGGGGCTGATAAAAATGATGATTTTGAGGGTGGGTGTCTGCGCCCGAGGGGGAGATGACAAGACAAGATTGAAATGTGTGTGGAGCTCTCCAGCTCGGCTGTGATGAGGGATGGCTGTCCGCTCACTCTGAGGTCTGAAGGGATGAAACATTAAGCCACCTTAGGATAACTGATGGTGGGTTGATGAATATCGTAGTTAGCATCATCGCCATTCATCACAGTGCCACGGATGATTGCGATTCATCAATTTCAGTGGTTTGCATTTGGATTAGCATTTGCTTGTTTTTCATGTCATCCAAACTGTGAGGCTTGGGATCAAGGTGTGACGTGCGGCCTCATCAGGCAGTCATGCTTTGCCTTGACGGAGTAGAGACAAAGGACAAATATACCTTTAGGTTTTGCTTGGCAAGTTTATACAAGTGTGCATCAATGTACATACATACAATTGTATACAAAATTAGTAAAAACATCAGTGATCTTCTTTCTTCAATAATCAACCGAAAAGAGTATTCTGAGATGATGATGATGATGCGCATATATGATACAAGCATTTTTCCTTTCTGGTTTTAAAGTGAGATAGAAAACTTTGAAATGGACTGTCAGCCCAAAGCCTACCATTCAGCCCATGATGGAGTGGGAAATCATGTCTTTTGCTTAGAGCAGGCAGTGTTCGCTGAATATCTTCTCCAGTGTTTCAAATGGCACAGGGGAGGAATTTTCTCTCTGCCTTTACGCCCCATGGTACTGTATAATGTGCGTGGGGTTGAATCTAGTGCTTTTTAATACTGTAAAATCTGCATTCATCTTAGAAGTCAATGCCATCTTACTTTCGCCTCTTTGCAATGTGGGAATTTCAAAGTAGTCTGTAACTTCAGGTGGAAGTGTATGAAATCAGCTCCGTCTTTGTTTTGTATTTCTTCCTGAAATGAGCAAATGTCATCAGCCAGAGAAGCTTTTTTTTTTCATAAGCCTACTCACTTCCCCATAACAATTCTACAACAAGGAAACCCTCTGTGATTTGAAGGTGAATAAGATGCTTATAGAACATTATTTTCACAAATCTCTATGTTTTTTGCCAAAACAATGAGTGGGTTTTGGCATTTTTCTTTAAAAATGTTGGTTTAGAGGGTTGTCAAAGCGAGCTTGGGGGCGTTAGTTCTCGTGGACTTGAGACTCTTTGTTGCACTTTTTCGCCCCCTCCTAAAACCGGATAATCCGCATTTTATGTCCACGGTTTGCCAGTGTTGTGCGGTGCTTCAGCCATTGAATTGGTAATTTCATTCCAATCCCCCCCAAGGCTCACCCTGCAGTCCTAACCGCCCCCTCCTCCCCTTACCCATCCTTACACGCGGGCCCTGCATTTGGTCAAATTGCCTAAACCCTGAGCGATTGTAATTTCTGAAGAGGCTTGCCGAGTGGTGCTTTGAATGAGGAAAGGAAGGAGGGAGGAGCATAGCAAGATTGGGGGGTGGGGGGGCAGTAATGGCAATGGCATTGGGCATGCAAAAGGTAGAGGCTAGGTGAGAGCAGGGAGGAGTGTCGAGTACGGATAGATGGGTCGGGGAGGCGCTGTTAAGTGCTCATTGTGGAGGAGTCAAGCCCTCCTTCTCACAGGTCACAGCCTCACTCTCTGTGGTCTGATCCCCTTTGAAGAAATTACCCTTTCACCTGGACAAGCACATCACAGAATCACTCCAGTCATTTCACCATACCACCACCTCCGCTCCAACAAAACAGGACTCCAACCAAGACCGCAAAATGCCTCAGGAGAGAGAAATACACACCGGGGTGAATAGAAAAATTCAGTGCAACAACACCATCAACTATATCCTCGGAAATGACCTTGGAGTTAAGCCAAAAGCCTGGTGAGATCAGGCTAATCTCTGGCGAGCTTCACATTTGTTTCTCTCCCGCTGTTCAGTCTGACCTGACTCCAATCTCGGTGGGGAGGAGCCCGATCAAAAAGTAACCGGGCCAATCAGGGGCGGCCATCAAGTAACAAAAACGGAAAGTGGGGAGGACCCGGTCTGACTGAAAGCTAGATTGACAACTACATGAATCAATCAGTGCTGCCTTCAAAGGACAGGCTGGGCTCCTACTCACAGAGATTGGAGGCCAGACTGATTTGCAGGATAGAAACTAATGTGAAGCTTTTGTGAGATCAGACTAAAAGCTAAAAGCACTTAAAGAAGAAGTAAAAACAATAGAGGAAAAGGAAGAAGCATAAAAGAAGATTCCCTCCTTAAGTAGTTAGCAGTGGACGAGGTATGTTTATCTTTTATTTATTTCTATGAAGAACGTGCACGATTGTATTGTGTTGCAATCCATCACATGGTTGGTGCGTGATCGTGATTTGCATACGATGTAAAATTGTAACAATGTATATGAGAGTTAATTTGTGAATGTGCAAGTTAATATTGAGCTGCGGGCTGTATGTGAGGTGTGTGAAGTGTTTTTTTGGTGTAATTTAACACCTGTTGTGCTGCTGTAAAAACGGACATATGTTAATATTGTCGATTCTATTTATTTATTTGATTTATTTTCTCTTTAAACCCAGTTCTCACGGGTTGGTTCGACCTGGAAAATAAAACCCGTTTTCTGACAAAGTGTGTACTACTTGTGAGCTACATCAGTTATGATACGATTGAACACTACCACAACAATTGCTAAGAT